>JASVEL010007211.1:0-251750 GCA_032618575.1 Nicotiana noctiflora
TGTAACTTGGCATATCCACCTGCCAGGGAATCACCAAAATCATCCTAGCAATACATTCACAACTCGACAAGATATCACAATGCATATCGACAACATTAGTCTCAATACTACACAAATCATATTATCATAATTGTTACATGAACATGCGCTGTACCTGCCCGAATCATAACACATATCAAATACCTTTCAAGTACACATGAGGATCAACCCTCCCACTTCTTCTCAATTTAGCATTTCATCACAATACCTTCCACTAGGATACACATAGCATAATCACTTTAGTCTTCCTGAGTTTAAACTCGTTCCACTACACATAAGGCACTTTACCTTCCAACTAAGAAATATGATAAATATTCACCGCGCCCATAGCTCGGGACTACATAACAGATTAGATAAAAGTCGAACAATTAACAACTCATCCATTAGTAAGCCTCCCTAATACTCAAATAATCGGCACGAAGCCCAAGCATGATAATTAGTCCAATTCATTTCAACAATTAGGTATTATTAATTATTATGCGGGACGGACCAATTCACAATCCCCAATGGTGCTCTACCCCACGCCCGTTATCCGGCGTGCAAGTCACCTCAACACAACACTAAGATGTGCAAGTCCGGGGTTTACTAACCCTCTGGACATCATTTACAAGTATTAGCCTCAATGCTCATGTCATAAACAAGGTCCAGCCTCGAGTCATCCCGACTGGCCCAACATGAACTCAGAGAGGTTATATCTCGCCCCTCGTTCGGGGAAATCACAAGCCATAAGGCAATTATATTACTGAGCGCTCGATGCGTACACAGACGTGTGGAAGGAATTTTCAAAAGTATATCTCAAGTTGAATCAAGTACGCAATAAGAATTCCAAGAAGTGTGAAGTGTTTCCTAAAGGTTCGCGGCCTCCCTAGGATAAGTACAGGCGTCCCCGTACCGATCCACAAGACTCTACTAACCTGCTCAAGAATGAAGTAGTTGTTGATGTTGCTGTGGTGGCTTGTCACGACCCCAAATCCGGTCGTGATGGTGCCCAGCACATTGCCAGGCCAGCCTGATCAATCAATAACATCAACAAAGCTAGAAGCTCGCTTTATCCCATTTGAGCATATCAAAATACGAAACAACGAGTGATACATATATCGAAAACGGGGAACCAAGTCCCGAAATATTACAACTCCCATAGACCGCAGGGTCAAGAGTCATGAGCCTCTACTAAACATAAGTGTATAATGGTTTACAAAATACCAAGTACGGAAAGAAACATCAATACAGAATCAAAAGACAGTAAGAAGGAAATATCGGGTCCTGCGGACTCTGCAGTTACCATGAATATCCTACAGATGTCGCCTCGCACAGCAACTGGATAACTGTTGAGAGGTACCTGAATCTGCACACAAGGTGCAGGGAGTAAAATGAGTACTGCCAGACTCAGTGGTAATAAACAGGGGTAAGACAGCGCAGATAAGAAATCCGCAATAAAGCACTATGTAAAGTTGTAGTCAAATACCCTGTCACAGAATCAATATCAACTGTACACGTACCAACAAGTACCAGCAAAACAGTATAACAGCTATCAGATATAGCTAAATGCAATGCAATGCATGATATGACCGCTACGGCGCGTAGGCAGATCCAATTTGGGTACCCGGTGCTCACTGTGGGGGTTCAGACTCCGGAGGGGCTCCTACAACCCAAGCACAATATTACTGCGGCGTGCAGTCCGATCCAACACATATACCGCTGCGGCGCGCAGCCCGATCCACTACCAGTCAACTAATATGCAAATACAGCCTCGCAGGCTCAAAAGTAGTTTTGAAAACATCTTTTATCATTTTTCAGTTGAAAACAGTAATATCAAGTTCCAGAGATTGGAAATAACATGATAACAGAAATAGCTGCGGACTGGTAGTAAACTAGAATGTCAATATCACAAGACTATGATAACGATCCTCGCGGGATCCAATAACTGGCTCACATCCCACAAGTATACTCAACCGTCCAAGAAGGAGGTTTAACGACTCAAGAGTAGCCAATATCACAATATAGTATGCAACCATCCGTGAAGGAGGTTCGACGGCTCAAGAATAGCCTAATATCATAACACAGTATCAACAATTCGCACTAAGCCATAGTCCCCAATCACAATCGACCCCGCACTCACAAGAGAGTACGTGTCTCGCCGCTATACAGCGTCACAAAGTGGTATACCGGGGTTTCGAACCCGCTGGTCATCACCCACATCTATTACTCACCTCAATACCGCGCAACGACTACTCCGCAATGCCCTTGCCACGAGAATCAAGCTCCGCAAGCGTAGAATCTGATCAAATACAGTAAATACACATCAAATTAGACCAATGGAATGATATCCAGTCAAAACAACTCAATTTACACCGAAAATGGCAAAGTTTCCAAAACCCGACTTTCGGTACGCTTCTCTAAAAATTACAAAAGTCACATATTCGGAATCCTCATCTCGATACGAGTCTAGGCATATAAAATTTACCAAAATCGGACTCCATTTGCCCACTCAAATCAGTGTTTTCTTCAATTTTAGGCCTAGGGCTCAAACCCACCTTTAGTATTCTATTTACAGAAAATTAACCAAGGATTTCATGTTAAAATGATGTAATTAAGCCACAAAACTTACCTCCGATGAAACCCCGATGATTTCCAAGCAATCTCTCGTTAATACATTCTCTTGGAACTCAAAAATGGAGGTTTGGGGTGTGAAACCCGCGACTGGTTATGTTCTGGTTTTAATTTCACTGCTAGACCATTCCTTCTATGCGATCGCAATGGCCCTATGCGATCGCATAGAGTTAAATTTTTCCTGCCAATTCCCCCTTCTATGCGATCGTAATGCACCTCCACTATCGCATAGCATAATCTTCCAGGCCTTATCTTTTCTTCTCTGCGATCGCAGCACTGGTTATGCGATCGCAATGTGCAGTCTGATAAGCCTATGCGATCGCACCCCTTGCTATGAGATCGCATAGCACATTTTTCTCATCCCTCCAAGCTCTTCTATGCGATCGCAATGACCCTATGCGATCGCATAGAGCAATCACTGTCTGCAATTTTTCTGCAGCAACTTCATGATCAAAATTTGCCCGTTAGGCATCCAAAATGATCCCGAGACCCCCGGGACCTCCACTAAAGCCACCAATACATCACATTACCTCATTCAAACTTGCTCGTAACATAAAAATACCATCGTAAACATCAAAATCACCCATTACACACGGATTCAAGCCTAAGTTTCTTCAAATCTTCCGAAACTAACATTCGATCAAAAACCCGACCAAACGACGTTCGAATGACCTGAAATTTTGCGGACATATCCAAAATCACCTAACGAAGCTACAGAAATTGTCGGAATTCTATTTTGACCCCCGGATCAAAATCTCACCTACCGTTCGGATTTTGCCAAAATTCAACCATAGCCAATTCAAGCCTATTTCTACACCGGACCTCCAAATTTAATTCCGATCGCTCCCCTAAGTCACAAATCATTTCCCGGAACTACACGAATCATCAGAATCCGATTCCGAGCCCTCTAACTAAATAGTCAACTCCAGGTTGACTTTCCATATTCAAGTTTCCTTCAAAAAGGCTATATGCCTCATTTTCAATCCAATTCACTCCTAACTCACCCGATAGACTCTAACACTGATATAAAAGCATAAAACATATAATTACATCATAACGGGATGGCAATTCCCGTGACGACGGGCCGGGTCGTCACAGCTTTGGAGTGACATTTTGTGGGAATGTCTTTTGTACGGACTTTTTTGAATCTACACCCTTCAGGATCGGGGGTGTGCCCACAATCTGATCGACCCTTGAATTGTAGGTCTCCACCTTTTTGTCGTTAGCTTCTATCTTCTTCTCGCCCTATTCAATCCTCTTTGTAAGGTCCTCTAGCATCTTCATGATAGCGGGGTAGTTGCAGACCCGTTGTCGCTCGGTCTTTTCGATACCTATTCGGCTCGAGGGGCCATTTCCAATGCTTCCATGCTTGGAGTTTTTGGTGCTTTGCAGTTGAGAAATCGCCAACTGTTGTGCCTGAAACATTTCAAAAATATCGTGAAGGATAACCTCTTGTTCCTCCTGAACTGGGGTTTCTTTTGGCTTCTTGTTGGTTTTCTTAGTGTATACTCATGTTGGTGTGGGAGCTTATGTCGACGTGTTGGGCGTTGTGCGAGACCACGTCCACAAGAATTGGTTTTGGTGCATCCTGAGGGTTTCATTATGGTACACCAATACCTTGAACAACTACACCATTCTCTCCATGTTCATCAAGACCGTTATTTTCATGTGTATTCACTGAGTTAGAAATTTGACCTGAAATCAAAGATTCATGGACAAGAAAAGTGTGAAAGATAATTTGTGTTATGTAGTAAACCAGCAAGAAAACAATCACTATTATTTTTAGCCCCACGGTGGGCGCCAAATTGTTTACCTCGAAAAGGATAATACAAATAGATTTAATTTTGCGATTCTAAAAATACGTAATTTATTTTATGCGTGTTCTTAGGCAGTAGATGTTAAGCGTAAGACTAGAAAATAAGATAAGAACTCGAAGGCAGTATGTTTGAGCAAATCGAGTGACTAAGAATCGGGGCCTCGGGCCGAGTTTTATGAGGCCTCGAGGTCGAGATAGGTATTAAGTTGTGAACATCCGATAAATGACTAACAACTTTGAGAGCTTTGATGAAGGCTCTTTGTGATTAATAATGAGCAATAAATGAAGAACAATCAAGTAAACACAATAAATATAAGCAGCGTAATCAATGTAAGCTATAGAATCAAGGGAGAATCTGTTTAATAAAGAGCAGAGAATGTTCTTCTTCTTATATTGAATGTTGTATTCCCTTTATAGAATGACAGAGGTCCCCTTTATATATGAGGGAGAATCTCAACATAGTACAAATGCATTTATAACAAAGATATATAGATGGTACAACCATTTAATGCCACGGTACGAGCCTAAACTAGTGTAATAGCCTTAGTCAGGTTTAACCATGTGCCTTGGAAACTTCCCATTTTTCCATCATAACTATCATTTTGCGCTGCCCCGAGGTCAAATGTTGATAACCTCTCGGGGTTGAACCTTGATCAATGTCTCGAGCCTTTGGATACGTGCCTATAAAGCGTCATAATGACTATAAAATTGGACCCTCTGATTTTTACCGCATGCTGTGTAACACAAGACTCAAATTTTGACGTCCCACAATCACAAGGACCAAAAGTATTACTTTCTTGACCCATGATTTCCGAGAAAAACAAAGAATTATATGAATCTTGAAAATATATATATGATCACGCGTAAAAAGGAAGAAGATAATTTTCCAAGAACTTTATGAACAATTCTCTGCTGATTTGGTAAAAGAGAAGTATATGTAGGGAATCAAATTACTAACTGCTAACTGGAAATCTTGATTCTTGTCCTAGTTCTAACAGGAGTAGGGGAGTTTGAAATTATTTCTTTTAAGATATAGAACATGTAATTCAAATCATCATTACGGTTTTTATTAATAAATTAGTATCTATGAACGTGTTTTACATGTTAATAATGACACGTGATGATTTAAACAATTATTTATACAAAGAAACAATAAATTTAATTAATGAACGAAATATTATGTATAATAATACAACAATCATCTAAATGTCCAAAAGTATTATTACAGTAACATAATACATGAATTTAAAATAAAAGGTCATCATCAAACTTACACAAATGATCATTTTTGTCATGTTAATTAGATAATTATATATTATAGTTTAAAAGTAATTAATGTGATAGTATCTTAACGAACACTTCTTTATTGACAATATTTTTTTGTGTAGTTTCCTCCTAATGCGTTGGTTGCTCTGCCTTAACCAAAACGCTTGTTGTCGATCTTGATATCCCTCATGAAAGTGCAACATACAGTTGTTCGTGCATGAAAATATATTGGGGTAACTATAATCCAATGTTTAGGATGTTTGTCCTTATACTTTGTTTATTATATTTACAAAATATAACCATATTAAAGATTATTTTCACACAAATTTAAAAGGATATTCCTTAGTTTCGGAAGGCGAAAGTTGAATTCAGGGATAAGAATATACTTAGAAGTACTTTAACTAGTATGATAATTTTTGTGTGTATGACATTATTGTCAAAACTTTTATATACCATCTATGTACAATTACATAAGCTATTCGATGTATCTAAGCTTTTCAGTAGCATGATGGGCATATTTTCCTTCAAAATTAACCTATATACAATGTAAGATCGGTTTTAACTTAATCTATTATACATACGATGACACTAACATACGTATGGGTTAGGTCTGCGTACACACTACCCTCCCCAAATCCCATTGAGTAGGATTATATTGGGTTGTTGTTTATACGTTGACACTAACATACGTAAGCAACAAGAAACTTGACAACAAACATGTATTATAGAAGACCATTTGGTATTAAAGAATTTAAATATTCTTCTTGGTAATACTTATTAGTATTATTTTCTACTGAGTCAAAATCTGAAAATATTTTTGTTACCGTAAATTTTGCAATCAACATTTTGTTTAGTTGATCAACATATTTATTTATGCTACCTAAGATATCTTTTTAATTTTATCTTGCGATTTATAAAAATTGCATTTTAATCTAACGATATAAATATTTCTCTTATTAAATGCACTACTATTGCCATTGGGATTGATAGCCAAGTGTTCAGTAAGAACCAAATTATCTTTTATTGGATGTTATTATTCGTTTCCCACACGAAGCAAGAAGACACTGAATACTGGATCCGCTCTTACTTTATATTTCTTGTCAGTTGAATCTTTTTTGTTTGAGGCCAGAAGCAGAATTTTGGCAAGCTAGCTTTTACAGTCTCTACTTTTATCGATTTTGAAATGACTGGTAGTACTTGACAGTCACCTCCCAAACCATTAATTTTTTTACCGAACGATTTATTAATATCCAATATATCTCTAGAACTTCAGGCAATTATTTCGATCGTTTGACACTAAGTGTTTCATCATATATTATCAATTTTGCTTTTCTTATAAATTTAACACTATTGTTATGCTTTTATATATTTCTGATGGTTATTTAAATTATTTTAAGAGGTATAACAAATCTAAAGTGAGTGGTCTCACAATAAAATCATTGTTAGTATACAACTTGATATTATTGCTAACAATATCATGGCTCTTGGTATAATATTTGCAAGTAATGTATCACACAGTTCTATTCCGATAAATGAGGCTGTTAGAAGTTTAACTTTATTTCGTCGTGTATAGATCTTCCCACATTTTTTTTACTTTTCTCCTCTGTTTCACCTATATTCCCTCCGGTTCATAATAAGTGTCTAATTTAATTTTAATTTTTTGGTTCAAAATAAGTGTCCAGTAATGTAATCAAGAAGAAATTATTTCGATCGTTTGACACTTAGCCATAAGTGTTTCATCCCATATTATCAATTTTACATTTCTTATAAACTTAGAACTATTGCCGTATTTTGATATATTTGTAATGGTTATTTAAGTTATTTGAAGAGGTATATCAAATCTAAAGTGAGTAGTCCCGCAACAAAATCATTGTTAGTGTACCACTTGCTATTATTGCTAACAATATCATGCCTCTTGATATGATATTTGCAAGTAATGTATCACGTAGTTCTATTCCGATAAACGAAGCCGTTAGACGTTTAACTATATTTCGTCGTGTAAAGATTCCCATTTTTTTTTATTTGCTCCTCTGTTTCTCATATACTCCCTCCAGTTCATAATAAGTGTCAAATTTGCTTTTTTATTTTGGTTCAGAATAAGTGTTTGGTTATGTAATCAAGAAAAAATTCAATTTATTTTTACAAAATAACCCCTATATTTTCTTACTCCTTACATTAAATGTTTAATTAAGAGTAATTTAGTCATGCGAGGTATTTTTGTATATGAGTATTTTCTTAATTAGCATGCTAAAAATAAATTGGAATAAATCGGAGGCACTATTATCCTTGTGTTTCGATCAATATAAAACAAACAAAGGACTCCAAAAAACATAGCTAACATCACAACCATCACCGGTGCCCACGGGCATCTCCATAAAATCAGTGGCATAAAGTCAAATTTTAATAATATACCTTATACTTTTTTATTAGTATATATACACACACATATGCAAAAAAAGTTAGTGTTGCCAATTTTTTCCTACTTGTTATTTATAGTATAACATTCTTAAATGATAAAACCTTTAACTTCACATAGTAGTAGTATTATCTGTGTTAGTAAGAGATAACTTAAATAAATAAGATGTTAGACATGTATTTTCAATATGTTACCTTTGATATTGTTGTAAAAAAGGTATTTACTAATATGAAGATTTAAGTAATTTAATTCAAACTTCTAAAGTATTTTTAGTGTTAAAGAGTAGATAATCTTTCTTTCTTTCTTTCTTTTGTCCATTTTCTTTTGTATTTTTTTTTGGTAAAATTTAATATTGCCTATGTTGAAATAAAATCGTAAAATCCTATATTAAGAAATTTTGGAAATCTAAATCAATGTGTTACTAATTTCCTAGCGACACCCCCCTCCCCCCAACGGTCAATTTCTCCCTCTTTTCACCCAGCAGCTTCCCTCCCCTCCCCCCTCCCCCCTCCCCCCACTCCGGTGACTAGCCCTGCTGGCGACCTAGGTAAGGTCACCCCCACCTCTCTTCTCTCTCTCTCTTCTCTCCCCCACCCCTCCCGCCCCCAGACCTCCGCCCAGCCCCCTCTTCCATCCCCGCCTCACCTCTCTTCTCTCTCCCCCCACCTCTTTTCTCTCTCTCTCTCTCTTCTCTCCCCCCTCCCCCCCTGTTTCTCCCCATCCCTCTCCCTAACTCCGACGAGTCGCCGACAGCCCCCCACCCGTTTCCCCTGCCTTTTTGTGTGGTTGGTTTTGTGTTTGTGCAGGTGTTCGGCGGCACGCAACATAGGCGACAAGGCGACTTTGCGGCATTGGGAGTGAAGAGCTAAGCAACACCGACCGGGTGCAAGGGGAGGCAACACTTGACCTCGGGCGCACCAAAACCTACCTTCAGGTTTTTCCACCGGGAGTTGGTACCTCCCGCTGCTCGTTTAACCTGTACACCTTTTTCGTACTCTTGCTAGCATTTCTTGTGAGGTTCACTTTGTTGCTATCTAGTGCATCCTTTTCGTATCTCCTTTTTGTGTGTGGGTGTGTCATTATTCTCCATAGTCGGTTGGAGGGATAGTGGCCGCAGCGGGAGATGTAAGTTCAAGGTCATGTCCTCGGGGGGTGGGGGGAGGGGTGTGGCGGGAGTGAGTAGGGGGGTAGGGAGCGATTCTGCGAGTAGGGCGGGAGGTAAGGGTGGGAAGAGGGTAGCGAACGCACATAGGTTAAGGATCGGGTCGTGGAACATAGGCACTCTGACGGGTAAGTCCATTGAGTTGGCGAAGATTCTTCAGAAGAGGAAGGTCAACATAGCGTGTGTCCAGGAGACTAGGTGGAAAGGGACGAAGGCGCGGGATGTTGACGGGTTTAAGTTGTGGTACTCTGGGTCATGAGGGGTAAAAATGGAGTGGGCATTTTGGTGGATAAAGACCTTAGGGAGTCCGTGGTAGAGGTTAGGCGAGCGAACGATATGTTGATGTCTATTAAGTTGGTTATCGGGGGTTGCATCCTCAATGTCATCAGCGCCTAGGCACCGCATGTGGGCTTAGGTGAGGAGGTCAAGAGGCATTTTTGGGACGAATTGGATGAGTTGGTGCGCAGTATTTCCCAATCTGAGAAGTTGGTCATTGGAGGGGAGTTTAATGGCCATATTGAGGCAGATGCTAGTGGTTATGGTGAGGTGCACGGTGGCTTTGGTCTTGGGGTTAGGAACGGATGAGGCTCTGCGCTATTGGAGTTTGCTAGGGCTTCCGAGCTTTTGATTGCTATCTCGACATTTCAGAATAGGGAGGAGCATTTGGTCACCTTTAAAAGTTCGACGGCGAGGACTCAGATCGATTACCTCCTTCTCAGAAGGAGCGATAGAGGTCTGTACAGGGACTGCAAGGTTATTCCAGGAGAATCCCTTTCAACCCTTCGTAGACTCCTAGTGATGGATGTCTGAATCTAGGTGAAGGAGAAGCAGAGGGGTGCTCGGGGCCAACCGCAAATTAGATGGGGTCCTTTGACTAAAGAGAAAGCCCAGGAGCTGGAGAGGAGGTTAGTTGATGGTGGAGCTTGGAGAAGTTCTGGGGTAGCAGACGCAATATGGTCAGAGATGGCGAAGCTAGTTAGGGAGGCAGCGCGGGATATGCTTGGGGTAACCAAAGGCTATCTAGGCAGACATCAGGGCGATTGGTGGTGGAACGACATATTGCGAGGAAAAGTAGAGGTGAAGAAAGATGCTTTTGCGAAGTTGGCAGGGAGCACAAGCGAGGAAGAAAGGCGGGTGAACAGAGAGAGCTATAAGGTGGCAAGGAAGGAAGCAAAATTGGCGGTCACGGAGGCTAAAAACGCGGCTTTTGGCCGCATGTACGAGGAATTGGGGGAGAGAGGCGGGGACAAGAAGTTATTCCGGTTAGCCAAAGTAAGGGAAAGGAAGGCGCGGGACCCGGACCAGGTTAGGTGCATCAAGGATGAGGATGGTAGAGTCCTGATGGGGGAGTATCAAGTCAAACAGAGATGGCAGGCGTACTTCCGAGACCTTGTCAACGAGGAGGGGGACCAAAACATAGAACTAGGGGAGTTGCGGTATTCTGAGCGTCATAGAGACTTAGGGTACCGCAGGCGCATTAGGGTGGAAGAGGTCATTGGGGCTTTGCGTAGGATGAGTAGAGGTCGAGCGACCGGGCCAGACGAAATCTCGGTGGAGTTCTGGAAATGCATGGGTAAGCCAGGAGTGGAGTGGCTCACCAGGTTGTTCAATGCGATCTTCAGGACCAAAAGGATGCCGGAGGAGTGGAGGTGGAGTACAGTGGTGCCCTTGTATAAGAACAAAGGGGATATCCAGTGTTGCAACAACTATAGGGGCATCAAATTAATAAGTCACACCATGAAGGTCTGGGAGCGGGTGATCGAGGCTAGGGTGAGGGATTTGGCTACTTCCTTTCACTTGATCCTGCAAAAGAAATCATGTTTACCTATCCACCTTGTCAGGAGATTGGTGGAACAGTTCAGGGATAAGAAAAAGGACTTGCGCATGGTGTTTATCGACTTGGAGAAGGCGTATGACAAGGTCCCAAGGGAGGTGCTATGGAGGTGCCTGGAGGCGAAGAGCGTGCCGGAAGCCTACATCAGAGTAATCAAGGACATGTACGATGGAGCTAAGACTAGGGTTAGGACAGTGGGCGGTGACTCAGACCATTTCCCGGTGGTTATGGGGCTCCATCAAGGATCTGCGTTTAGCCCCTCTTGTTTGCCTTGGTGATGGATGCTTTGACGCGGCATATTCAAGGGGATGTACCTTGGTGTATGCTATTTGCTGATGACATAGTCCTGGTAGACGAGACGAGGGTCGGTGTTAACGAGAGGCTAGAGGAATGGAGACAGACTCTCGAGTCTAAGGGGTTCAAATTAAGCAGGTCTAAGACAGAATATATGGAGTGCAAGTTTAGCGCTGAGCCGAGCGAAGTGGGAGGGAGCGTGATGATTGGATCTCGGGCCATAGCCAAGAAGGATAGTTTCAGATACCTTGGATCGGTGATCCAGGGGGACGAGGAGATCACTCACCGTATAGCGGCGGAGTGGACGAAGTGGAGGCTTGCATAAGGAGTCTTGTGTGATAAGAAAGTGCCACAGAAACTCAAGGGGAAGTTTTATAGAGCCGTGGTTAGACCTGCCATATTGTATGGGACGGAGTGTTGGCCGGTGAAGAAATCTCATGTTCAGAGGATGCTGGTTGCGGAGATGAAGATGCTTAGGTGGATGTGCGGGCTCACCAGGCTAGATAAGATTAGGAACGAGGTTATTCGGGAGAAGGTGGGGGTGGCCCCAGTGGATGAGAAGATGCGAGAGGCGAGGCTTCGGTGGTTCGAGCATGTGCAGAGGAGAAACCCCGATGCCCCGGTGAGGAGTTGTGAGTGGCTAACGGTGGTCGGTGTGAGGCGAGGCAGAGGGAGGCCTAAGAGATACTGGGGAGAGGTAATTAGACAGGACATGGCCAGGATGCGGATTTCCGAGGACATGACCCTTAATAGGAAAGTCTGGAGGTCTAGTATCAGGGTTGTAGGATAGGGGCTTCTAGATTTTTCGTACTCCTATCCCGGGGTGGGTGTGGCGTGGTAGGGCCGCCCATAGATGATTAGTTTGTGTTCTCTTATGGTAGTCATTTTTGGTAGTTACTGTTTTAATATCATTGCATGCCTGCTTATTTATGGTACATATGTCTCTTATGTATGTATGCTGGAGTAACTAATACGGTTTTTATTTTTATTTTTGTTTTTGTTTGCCTTTCTTTTTCCTGTGCCGAGGGTCGATTGGAAATAGCCTCTCTGCCCTCTCGGGTAGAGGTAAGGCCTGTCTACATATTACCCTCCCCAGACCCCACCTTGTGGGAATATACTGGGTTGTCGTTGTTTGATGATTAATATAAAGTAAAGTACCACTACAAGTAAATTATATGACTAATTTTTTGAAAAACCTTATAAATTATTTTTTAAAAATTTTCAACAAGTCTTTTGTTAAATAACCACAAACGGCGTCAATATTTCAAGTAGAAAAAAAGGAAATTTTAATTTAACCATATTAAATTTATAATTAACCTGCTGATAAGAATAATAAAAGAATACTACAATTTTGTTACTTATAATATTATCATATCATTATGCAATATTAAACTATCTCTTTTTCATTAAATATACTGTTGTACATTAAATATACTGTCATTTGCATTGACAATCAAATTACGCAATATTAAACTATTTCTTTTTCATTAAATATACGGTTGTACAATTTCTTAGTTTCAATAAAGAGATAATAAAATTTATTAACTTAAACATACTTAAAAATATAATTAACTACTAATTAATTTTTAAGATAATTTCAACACTGAAATATAATGTAGAAAACTGTAT
This sequence comes from Nicotiana noctiflora, assembly GCA_032618575.1. NCBI lineage: Eukaryota > Viridiplantae > Streptophyta > Magnoliopsida > Solanales > Solanaceae > Nicotiana > Nicotiana noctiflora. The sequence goes on from JASVEL010007211.1 coordinate 13,067, forward strand.
TACGCTCTCTCCAATACATGTAAAATGAGTCTAAGAAATTGACATGGATCAGCTTATTAATTTATTAATTTAAAATATTTGATTATCAAATTTTATTTTAAGATCATTTTTGACTAATTTCTAAAGTATATAGAAAATCAATATTACTTTTAAATTAAAATTTTTGTTTATAAATTTTATTAAATAAACAATTACAAAACATAATACTTTAGAAGTAACAAAATATATTTATTCGAAAGTCAGATATTATTTACTCAATAATTGGTTAATAAAAATAAAATGAATAGGTATATGATAGTAATATGAAGAACTAAAGTGATATGTAGCGTTTTAATATTTTAAGATAAAGTATTACGAAGGTATTTGATTAGTTGAGAAGATTAATATAATATTATTACTATTTTAATTTTTCTAATAATATAGAAGAGGAGAGACAATTAAAAAAATTGAAAAATAGACATTTAAATTATGACATAAGGTGAAAAAGAAAAATTTAGGAAATGTAAGAAAAAACTAAGAGAAAAAAAGGAATTAAGATTGGACACAAAAATTCCTAATGCAGCTATAAACAAGAAGGCAGAATAGCTAACTTTGACTAAGGATGAATATAAACTAATTTAGATACAAAGACTTTACATAAATATTAAGGACCAATAGTGAGAAAACAAATGTACCAATAACAAAGTAGACGAACGGAAATGGGGCGTTGGTTTAAATAATTATACTTACGCTTTGTATATGCGTGAAATGCATATATTTTGTCTAGTTCATCTATTAAGTTGCCACATAGATTCGATTAACGATTAAAGAGGTTTAGAATATTAATTTTAATAATTATAAGTGTCTGTAGGAAACTTTGTTAAACAAAGGAGTGCTATAGTAAACTCAAACAAGGATAAATATTTATACTTACGCTTTGTATATGCTTGAAATACACATATTTTGTCTAGTTAAGCTATTAAGTTGCCACGTAGATCCGGTTAACGATTAGAGAGGTTTAGAATATTAATTTTAATAATCATAAGTGTGTGTACGAAACTCTGTTAAACAAAGTAGTGGTATAGTAAACTCAAACAAGGACAAATATTTATGAGGCAATTCTGCTATTAAAAATAGCGTTTACTTTATATTTTTGGGGTACAACATTATTGGAGCCTAAGGCAAAAGCTTCGTTTGTTTTACCGTAGAGCCGCCCTTGCCGGTGCCGAAATCCCATCATCAACAAATCACACTGTGTTATGGACAAAGGTAAAGCAGTTATGGGTATGGGCCGTAGATGGGCAGTGGACTTCACCGATAGTTCAACTTCTCCTTCCTCCCGCGATATACCTGATCCCCTTGGCTTCACTCGCGCTTCTCAAGATCAGGTTTTCTTTTCTTTTCTCAAAATAAAATACAGACTGAATCCAGAATTTAGAGTTAGTAGGTTGTAGATCTGACTTTTAGTATTAAAGTTACTTGATTAATATTACGCTTGTGCTTAATACTTGTATTGTTTATTGTTTTTGATAGGATGATTCAACACTGAGTCGCGAAAAGAAGAATGCGGAAGCTAATTGGAAAAGCCAGGTAAAAGCTGAAAATTTTCTTGATTTGTTTTGTATTTAGTTTCTGTTTACAATGCTTTTGGGTAGGAAGTTTTGGGTTATGTGAGTCAATACTCCATAGTTTGTGGTCGTAGACGAACACATGCGGATACAAGATTTGAACTTTATGGGTTCGAGTTTGGGATTTTGTCACTACTTTAGAATTAATTAGTTTTGTCGAGCGAAGTAGGCAGGGATGTGAAGCTTGGAGCACATGTCATCCCCAAGAGGGATAGTTTCAAATATCTTGGGTCGGTGATTCAGGGGAACGGAGAGATGGACGAGGATGTCACCTACCGTATAGGGGCAGGCAGGGTGGTCGAAATGGAGTCTTGCATTAGGAGTCTTGTGTGACAAGAAAGTACCACCGAAACTCAAGGAGAAGTTTTATAGAGCTGTGGTTAGACTTGCCATGTTGTATGAGGCGGATTGCTAGCCGGTTAAGAACTCTCATGTTCAGAGAGTGAAGGTTGCGGAGATGTGGATGCTCAGGTGGATATGCGGGCACACCAGGTTAGATAAGATTAAGAATGAAGTTATTCGGGAGAAGGTGGGGTTGCCCCAGTGGATGAGAAGATGCGGGAAGCGAGACTCAGGTGGTTCGGGCATGTGCAGAGGAGAAAACCTGATGCCCCGGTGAGGAGTTATGAGCGGCTGGCGGTGGTTGGCACGAGGCGAGGCAGAGTGAGGCCTAAGAAGTATTGGGGAGAGGTGATTAGGCATGACACAATAATGCGGATTTCCGAGGACATGACCCTCGATAGTCTAGTATTAGGGTTGTAGGATAGGGGCTTCTAGAGCTTTTCGTATTTCTTTCTCGGGGTTTGGTGGGGTTTGGTAGGGCCCTCCCTAGATGTCGTTTTGTATCGTGTCCCCTATGGTAGTTACTGTTAGATGTTATTGCATGTCTTTTAATTTATGGTTTTATGTGTAGTTAACTGTTTATGCGATTTCTGCTGGAATCACTAATGCTCTTTTGTTTTTCCTTTTCTTTCTCCTCCTCTTTCTCTTCCCTTTCTCCTGAGCCGAGGGTCGATTGAAAACAACTTCTCTGCAGGGGTAAGGCCTGTGTACGTATTACCCTCCGCAGACCCCACTTTGTGGGAATACACTGGGTAGTTGTTGTTGTTTCAGAATTAATTAGTTGTAATTATTTACTACTCCCTCCTTCCAAATTTTTGTGACACCGGTTGGCCTGCCACAAAATTTAAGGAAAAAAGGAAAGACTTCTGAAATTTGTTGTTTAAAATAAGTTTAGACATTTGTGCGACAATAAATCATAAATGGAAAATTTGAAGTTAATTGTTTTTAAATATAGAAAGGTGACATTCTTTTGAGATAGAAAAAGGAAAGAGCGCCACATAAATTGGGACAAAGAGAGTAATTTTTCAAACACATGTAAGTGGTCCAAGACATGGTTATTGAGTTCGGATGAACTGATATACATCCACCCTTGACATAGATAGGTAACTATTATTGCAACGAACTTGTGAATAGACTGATACTTTGTGATCCATCTTTATTTGTGGTACCAAGCTAGAAGGATTGTGTTGTTACATGTTTGATTTTTATTAGCTTTTGTGTTATTCCTACTAGTTATTTTGTTACTAGATTGTTGACTTGGTGTTAAGGAAACATGGAATCTTCAATGCAAATACTTGACTGTCTTTTAGCCCATTGTAAGATATGTAGGTTGACGTTCAATGTAAAAAATGTTCAAAGATAAATCATCAGAATGGGTACTAAGGGAACATAGAAGCCGATTCCAACTTCTATGGTTTGAGGCATACTTGATTGATTGATTCGATTCCTGTATTAGCTTTTGATTTGAGCGCTTGCTCATAGTGTTATCCTTGTCTATTGTCATGCATCAAGTTAGACTGTTTGAGATATCTGGTGTTGCACGGTATGGTTGTGTATCTACTGTTTAATTATGAATTTGTGGGGTTTTGAGATTTGAAGTTGCAAAGGGTGGAAAAGTATTGGGCTAAGGGCATCCAAGGATGCTTACATGTTTGGTGGTGGTTTGGAGCACGAAGAAGAGTAACGGATTGCTACTCTGGCGTTGCCAGTGAACTCATAAAGTATGGTAATATCGTAGATCCGGAATCTTGAATGTGGAAAGCATTAGACAAAGGGGGTATAAAGATTTTGAGTCGTTAATTCTTCTGGTTGTGACAGTGGGGTAGAGATTGTATATGCAGAACCCATAAGATGCTTCTGAGCTGGTTTTTTGGGGCCATGAATGGAATTCTAGGAAGTATAGTGAGTGAATTACGTTAAATTTATCATAGTAGAGGATAATTTCTGAAAGAATCTATGTTTAGTTAGGAATTCTAAACCAGCGAAGTTGCATTTGTTATCCTGAATTGTTCCTTTAACCTTTTTTAGAATTATTTTTAATTTTTAATTTCATTTTTAAAAACCAGTAGAAATTCTTTCTTAACCTCAAGAATTCAAAGCTTAGTTAGGAAACATGATTTACTAGTTGATTACTTGACAAATTGACTCTTTCACATGCATTAGCGTAATGTTGGGTTTTTTGGTAAAATCTGAGTACTATTATATGAACTAGCATGCAGAACTTCTCTGCATTCAGCAAGATTCAAGGGCAGTCTAGTAGAAATTAGATTAATACTAACAATGTCAAAAACATGAATTTACAATAACCTGAAGTATTCCTCATCCTCAAATAATGCTAAACTGTGTTAGCAACCCCCACTTCCAACCGAGAGGTTGTGAGTTCGAGTCTTCCCAAGAGCAAGGTGGGAAGTTCTTGGAGGGAAGGATGCCGGGGGTCTATTTGGAAACAGCCTCTCTACCCCAGGGTAGGGGTAAGGTCTGCGTACACACTACCCTCCCCAGACCCCACTAAGTGGGATTATACTGGGTTGTTGTTGTTGTTGTTGTTGTTGTGTTAGGAAACAGGACTACAATCAATCGACCTTTACATTCATTTTTCCATGACTTTTTCACATGCTTTAGTGCAGTGTTGGGTTCTTCAGGAAATGGATGATGGCTATTATATGAATTAGCGCACTATTATATGATCTAGCATTGAAGAAATTGGTGCTAGAGGTTTAAGGGCAGTCTAGTAGAAAACTAGAAATTGCTTTATGATATTTGATAAACTTTAAATAGATGGATGGAGAAGAAAAGAGTTGAGAAAAAAATCATATCCACCAATCTAAAATGAGAAAAGATACTAGCCTTGTGTCTTGATAAGTTCGTAGTACAAAATTATTACTAAAAAGAAAAACGAAGCATTTCAGTATAGAATCTAATTATGTAGGATTTCTTACTGGAGAATAATCAAGAAATAGGAACATTTTTATGAAATTTGACTTTTGAATTTGCGTAACACACGACGAAACTCTTTGTAGCCTCAAAGCAAATACCCCACCCAACCCAAAATCATAGTACAGACCTCATGCTATTTTGAGCAGCAACATTTTTAAAATTTATGACGATGTGGGCTCTAATGTGAAAATATCCTTTGGAAAATTCCCCGAAAAGCATGAACTCTGTTTCTTAATTTTTCTAGACCAATGTTCTGCTTTTGTGATTTTATAAGTATCTTTAATGATTAACCTTTTCTACTTTTCTAACAATTTTCTAGTCGAAGTTACTTTTATTGTGAGTTGATTACTTCTCAATGCTGGTTTACAACTATTAGGACGTGTCTAGGTTTACTGTAAATGTTTAGAATATTCAAGATGATTATATGCTAATTAGTAATTCTGTAATAAGGGAGTGTTCCTCATCTTATGGAGCCTATACTCTTATATAAGGAGCTCTTTTGTCTCACTTTTTCACTACATTTGTTCATAATTTTGATATTCATTGGAATAGAAAGCGTGGGAAGTGGCACAAGCACCTGCCAAGAATTTGATGATGATGGGTTTCATGATGTGGATGGCCGGAAGCACAGTTCATTTGTTTAGCATTGGTATCACAGTTTCAGCTCTATGGCAGCCTCTTAGTGCTCTTCAAGGAGTTGGGAAAGGTCAGACATCATATCACAAACTATTGAATTAACTGCTTTATTGTGCTTGTGTAAGTTATACTTTTACTACATATGGATTTCCTGGCTTAAATATGTCTCAAATTCAGGACTTAGTGATTTGTAATTTCACATTATTTGTTCTTTCGCTGATTAAGCTATGACTTGATATGGCTGCTTCTTTTGTTTCCTTTTTAATTATCTCTTTCTATGTTTCCTTTCTGTGGCAGTTTTTGAGCCTTACAAGGACAGCAAAGTGGATCTTCTTGCTCCAAAATTACTATTTATTGCACTCAATCTTGTGGGTTTAGGACTGGGCATCTGGAAGGTAGATATTTATTCATCTGTTTCACACATATGTTATTCGACATCAGCTTCTCTGTAGTGGTTGCTAACATGGAATTACATATGTTTTGCAGCTTAACACTTTGGGTCTTCTTCCAACTCATGCATCGGATTGGGTGTCATCCTTGCCACCTGCCCAGGTTCGATTCATAGAATTAGTTTTATATTAACTCTTTTTTAACATATAACAATTGAGGCTGCGAATACTGTTCAAAATAAGAGATATCGGCATATTCTAGTCTAATATGGGTACATCAGGTTAACCAGTTCTATTTTCCCTCCCAGTCGTTGTCATCGTGCTCCTAGAAAATGGAACCGATGTGGTCCACGAAACAATGTAAAGCCAAAGGAAGTTCAGATTTTTTTTCCTGATGAAGTAGGTATTTCATTAAAAGGTATCAAGGAGATGCGAAGTTAAAAAAGAACAAAAGTAGCAGCGTTGCTAGCCGTTTACATTGTCAATCTAGAACCATGGAGTTACGAAATTCAAAAAATTATAATTACAGGTGTTAACTTAGCCCCCCTTCCCCCCCCCCCAAAAAAAAAAGAAAATTTAAAAAAAAAAGCCATAGACACCAAAATTGACTGCAGGAGAATCATCACCCAGATTTTCTAGATGGTCTTGTCAAATCTCCAGAGGTTCCAGCTTGCAAAAGCCTCTCGTACATGCTGTGGCATAACGCAGCAAAAATAGAGCAGAACATACTCCATATATCGTTAACTAGTTGAAACCCGCTTCTGTTGAGGTTATCTTGTGTCAAGCATGCATCCTTCAAGCTAATCCAGCAGAAACAACTGACCTTAGTAGGCAGTTTGGACTTCCAAATTAATTTCCAAGGCCAGGAGTCTATTATCTGATTCTGAGAGCAAATCTGTTGATAGCTGTCTTTCACAGTAAAAGTGTTATTGTGTCCCCAACTCAGTCTGTTAGGTAAGGTGTCACCAATGGGGAACCTCTCCAGCCTTGCTAACAGGTCCATTAGGTTTTCCATTGCCCTGTCCTGCACATATCTTCTAAGTAGCACATTCCAGTGGTCACTTCTGTTCTGAGCTGTGGAAGAGTTATTTTCTTGAGTAATCTGAAACCGGTTTGGGAATTCATCCATTAGTGGAGTATTGTCTAGCCATTTGTCCCACCAAAACCTAACATGTAATTCATTGCCTGCTTTAAAACAAACATTCTGAAAAACATTCATTCCCCAGCTTGCTGATATGCTTCCAAGGGCCAACCGTATGAGGTTCAAAAGCTTTTTTTTGTGCTCCAGTTGTCACTTTTTCCGCGCTTAGCATTAATAACTTCCTTCCAGAGACTTGGCTGGCCTGTACCATACCTCCACAGCCATTTCTTGAGCAAGGTTTGTATGAATTGCTAAATCTTTGATATTCAGACTACCATTGCTTTTTGGCTGTGTAACTTTGGACCACCTTGATTAGGTGGAATTTGTGAGAGTTGCTATTTCCTTCCAAAAGAAAGTTCTTCATGATACGAAGGAGGTTCAGATTTTTGCAAATGCTTCTTCTTTTCATCTGCTGGCAAAAGATTGTCTACTCCTTTTAAAACATAACTTAATGTGGAACTTCATTATGTTTCTGAAAGAGATGCTGACATATTCTTTGTCTATTGGTGGCAAAATGGATAAAAAAACCCAGTTATCATCCACATTGTCTACTAAAAAAATGGGTTGAATGATAGAACTTTTTAAAAATGGGTCAAATATGGATAAAAATCATATTATCATGTATAAAATAGATAACCAATTGGTTTAACTTTTACATTTGCAAAAACTTAAATTGGGGGTTCCTCATATTTATCCGCCGGTTATCATCCATATTCATATTTATGATCCATATTCATATTTATCCGCCGGTTAACCTATTTTCTATCCATATTAAATATGGGTTGAGTCGAATATTCTATCTATTTTAAATTACCATTTTCGACTCGTCTATATCCGCCCCGCCCGTTTGCCGCTCCTATTCTTGTCTAGTAGGGGTAAATCAGGTTGAGCAGTTCTACTTTCCAACCCAGTCATTGTCAGTCATTCTGCTCCTGGAAAATGGAATTTATGTGGTCCATTTAAATTCAACTGGCATTTTTCTTGAATGGTTATATAATTGTATTAATGATGGGAGGAAAAACTCTTGTACACAAGTGGTTTATCAAAAGGCAGAGGAATATGGTTCTCTATGAAAGACATCTAGTTTCCTATACAAATTGAAACCTCATGGTGTACCAAGAAGAAATAAGGGATAAGAGGTACAAAATCTTTCTTTGTTCCTTCAAAGGTTATTTCACATTTTCTACAACACACGACTCATGAGTGTTAGTGGAGAAACATGCACGCTCTTCAGAGTCTTCCGTTTTCTAAAAGTCAAGCTAAAAAATGCCTCCTCCTCAGTGCATTGAATCAACCATTGCCCTAACCATCTCAATATTTCCCAGCATAAGTGAGATACTACCTGATAATGTAAGGGAGGTAGTACAAGTGTTCGCCGGAACTCTTACACAACACTGACACATTTGTAATTCTCCTCTTCCCCATGTTTTCAGCTGTCAGAATCACTCTTTTCGCTTGCAATCAAGTGAAGAAACACACATTGCATCCTGAGAATCCAAATTTTTATATGTATAATGTCAATTTCATTCTAATCAAGAGCTTATAATAGTAGGACTTTACCAAAAGCAGCCCAGTGCTATTCCCCACATTCCACCTCCAAGAATTATGGTTGTCATGGGAAGAGCTTTGTTTATACTTTATAAAGCAATTCAATTAGACTTCAGAATTTTGCTCCCTTGTCTATTTGGAAACAGCCTATCTACCCCAGGGTAGGGGTATGGTCTGCGTACACACTACCCTCCCCAGACCACTAAGTGGGATTATACTGGGTTGTTGATGTGGTATTTTTGCTCCCTTCTAGTCCTGTAGGTCCCTTCTACACCTTAATCCCAGTGAAGTTTCCTTTCTCGTAACTTCTGAACTCTTTCTGGCAAAGTTATGCACATGTTTTGAAACGTGAATCTCAATGCATTATTTCCGTACTATCTATGTCCCTAAAACCTGACCCCGTGCCCTTTCCGTACCCTGAAAGTGATGTTACAATTAAACTCTTCCTGTCCATTCGAAGTTCCATAGATTCTACTACATCCCTCCATAGGATGTGCTCCTCTATCCTGAATATCTGTAGTCATTTCCCCAATAGGGTGCTGTTGAATATCGGAAGATCTTTCACCCCCTAGGCCGCCCAAACTCTTTGGAGTTTTAACAGTCTCGATTGACCAAGTGAAATTTGTTCCATTTGCGGAGTTCCGTGGAAAGTTCCTTAATCTATCCAGTTTAGCGGTGACATGGAGATAGCTATAAATTTCTGTTCATTGACATCTTGGTTGGTACTTGTAACAGAGACATAAGGTATGTGAGTCTATATAGGTTATGAGGAAAGGGTCGCACCCAATTTGCCTGGGGAAGACTCATCCGTTTCAGCCAGCATTTATGAGATGTCACACGGTCCTAGAAAAATATCTCGTACCTAATGTTGAAGAACTGAATTGCTAGACCTCTATCTGTTGACTTTTTGAAGACTAGGTTTGGTTTACCAACACCGAAAAGGGGTTGTCTGGTCATGCTTCACTGACAGTACTGTGCTATGTCTATCTGTCATTGTGAAAATAAAACAATGATGTGGTACTTGACCCTTAAAGCCAACCCCGACTTGTTTGGGATGTCTGCTGTTGTATTATGGTACTTGACCCTTAAAGCCAGATAATACTTCAGTCACTTCATTCGTGGTGGGAGCTGATCAGCTATTTGGCACTCAAAATACCTGGTCTTCTCTGTAAATGCTTATCAATCTCCTCATCCCATTTCTCCCCAGCATTTGATTCCAACTGTTGGCCGAGAATCAGATCAACATGTAATTACTTCATAAATCTATCAGCAGTCCGTCTCTTTTCTCAAATTCTTACAACCAAAATTTTGCCTGTCACAACATTTGGACTTCCTTTGTTTTCATCGAAATTTGAGTATGTGATAAACCACTTTTGTACCTCATTTGAGTTCTCCTTTGCAAAGTAGATTTTTAATTTTCATTATTGTTCTATTCATGTTTTTTCTCTACCTGTATTTCTAGAAGTGTTTGCTCAGGCAGATCATTCATGGATTTATTGTGAGGTCCTTTTTTGTTTTATATTTTAATAGCATTCTGAAGTGCTTCACATGCAGGAGGTTGAGTATTCCGGTGGAGGTTTCTTTTGAATTAAGGCGCTGCTGAGCAAGCCCGAATTACTTGAGTTGGTCAACATAGGAGTATACTTCTTGAAGCAGGACTTTGACAATATCTTCTTGATGTAATTGAAAGATAAAATGCGAGATATTTATCGTCCGTTTTTTCTACTTATTTAGTCTTATTTTATCACGAACAGCATGATATCTTCTCTGTTATGCTCATTTTCTCTGAAGCCTATGTTTATTGCATCTGGAGTTAGCCATGATGTTCTTTTACTGTAATGTTTTCTAAAGAACCACTTTGTATCGGTTAGATATGAGTAACTTTGTCAATGACAGTTGAAATTCCAAGAATTCCCATCAGTTTGGGACGCATGTCTAATTCTAGCTATTTATAATTGATTGTGGCATGTTCAACAAGAGAGGTAGACGATTTTGATGCTATATTTAAACAAGATCAAAATGTTGAAATGCATGGGTAAGCCAGGAGTGGAGTGGCTTACCAGGTTGTTTAATGCAATCTTCAGGTCCAAAAGGATGCCAGAGGAGTGGAGGTGGAGTACAGTGGTGCCCTTGTATAAAAACAAAGGGGATATCCAGTGTTGCAACAACTATAGGGGCATCAAATTAATAAGCCACACCATGAAGGTCCGGGAGCGGGTGATCGAGGCCAGGGTGAGGGAGTCGACATCTATTTCTGTGAACCAGTTCGGTTTTATGCCGGGCCGGTCCACTACAGAAGCTATCCACCTTGTCAGGAGATTGGTGGAACAGTTTAGGGATATGAAGAAGGACCTGCACATGGTGTTTATCGACTTGGAGAAGGCGTATGACAAGGTCCCTAGGGAGGTACTATGGAGGTGCTTGGAGGCTAAGAGCGTGCTGGAAGCCTACATCAGAGTAATCAAGGACATGTACGATGGAGCTAAGTCCAGGGTCAGGACAGTGGGTGGCGATTCAGACCATTTCCCGGTAGTTATGGGTCTCCATCAAGGATCTGCGCTTAGCCCCCTCTTGTTTGCCTTGGTGATGGATGCTTTGACGCGACATATTCAAGGGGATGTTCTTTAGTGTATGCTATTTGCTGATGACATAATCTTGGTAAACGAGATGAGAGTCGATGCTAACGAGAGGCTAGAGGAATGGAGACAGACTCTCGAGTCTAAGGGGTTTAAACTAAGCAGGTCTAAGACAGAATATCTGGAGTGCAAGTTTAGTGTTGAGTCGAACGAAGTGGGAGGGAGCGTGATGATTGGATCTCGGGCCATAGCCAAGAAAAATAGTTTTAGATACCTTGGATCGGTGATCCAGGGGGACGGGGAGATAGACGGGGATGTCACTCACCGTATAGCGGTGGGGTGGTTGAAGTGGAGTCTTGCATCAGGAGTCTTGTGTGATAAGAAAGTGCCACAGAAACTCAAGGGGAAGTTTTAGCTGTGGTTAGACTGGCCATGCTGTATGGGACGGAGTGTTGGCCGGTGAAGAAATCTCACGTTCAGAGGATGATAGTTGCGGAGATGAGGATGTTTAGGTGGATGTGTGGGCTCACTAGGTTAGGTAAGATTAGGAACGAAGTTATTCGGGAGAAGGTGGGGGTGGCCCCAGTGGATGAGAAGATGCGAGAGGCGAGACTTCGGTGGTTCGGGCATGTGCGGAGGAGAAGCCCCGATGCCCCGGTGAGGAGTTGTGAGCGGCTAGCGGTGGTCGGTGTGAGGCGAGGCGGAGGGAGGCCTAAGAGATACTGGGGAGAGGTAATTAGACATGACATGGCCAGGATGCGGATTTCCAAGGACATGACCCTGATAGGAAAGTCTGGAGGTCTAGTATCAGGGTTGTAGGATAGGGGCTTCTAGATTTTTATACTCCTTTCCCGGGGTGTGAGGCGTGGTAGGGCCGCCCACAGATGATTAATTTGTGTTCTCTTTTGGTAGTCATTTCTGGTAGTTACTGTTTTGATATCATTGCATGCCTGTTTATTTATGGTACATATGCATCTTATGTTTAGATAATTTTTATGAGTATGCTGGAGTAACTAATGCGGTTTTTGTTTTTATTTTTGTTTTTGTTTGCCTTTTTTTTTTCATGCGCCGTTGGTCCATTGGAAACAGCCTCTCTGCCCTCTCGGGTAGAGGTAAGGCCTGTCTACATATTACCCTTCCTAGACCCCACCTTGTGGGAATATACTGGGTTGTTGTTGTTATTGTTAAATCTTTTACTAGTACCAAATCTTTAGAGTTGCTCATTTATTTTGTTTCGATGTATTATTTTCTTCTAAAAGATGTTTGTTCATATAATTTTACTGTTGATAAAGGCTAATGTAAATTTATAGTAGGTATCTTGTGGAATTAATTGAGACACTCGCAAGCTAGCTCAGGCATCACGAGTATAAAAAGAAGTATACGATAATGGTCACTCGTAATTTATTTATTTATCCGATCAATTAGAATTTTTGTGAGCAGTAAAATACACAAATAGTTCTCAAAGTGGATGGTTTTGAATTTTTATTTCCGTTTATTTCATAAGAAGAACTTCAAGTTTAAAAAGTATTATCCCTCGCTTGCTTACGGACAATATTTTTAACTGTTGACCTTAAAGTTATGCCCACCGAACAAATGGGGATTGAAAGTAAAAAATCACCCTAAAAAGTATTATATTTCTGCAATTTTTTGAAGAGTAACGGAAACATAGGCCGCAAACCTATAAAAAAAATCTTTAGTAGTTACACACTTCAATTCCTCAAAGATTCTTTTCAAAGTTGTAGGGGAATTTGATACTAGTTTTAATTCATAGTCCAACTATGTTACATTGCGAGGGTTGATTTGACTTATAATTGAAATTAGGACTACTAATGCTTAAAATAATAACTTAAAGTTGAAAATCATTGTTTAAGGTTGACCAATGTTTTCAACACGCTTTAAGATATTGCTCAAATCTCCTTTCCAATTCCTTTCTAAACAAATTCAATTTTGTAATTGCATGTATTGAACATGTGCAACACATTTACTATTCTTTTTCCAACTCATATTCATTTCTTCATTGACTCGTATTTGGGTAATAACTCCACCAACCAATAATTTAATGTATGCCAACTTCGTTTTTATGACACGACCAATAATTTGATAAATATCAAATTATTGAATCGAAATAAAAAAATTTAGTATTCGATATTCGATATTTTGGTATTAATTTGGTATTCAATTTTTAAGAATAAAATACCAAAATATATACCAAGTTACATAAGATTATTTCATGATATTATTGATTATAACATATATATTAAAATTCTAAATTTTACTTTTTTTTTTATTTATAGTTTTCTTTAACCTTTATCACCTTTTTTTCTTACTATACTTGCATTTCAATCTTCCCCGCGTCCAAGTGTAGCATTTTTTATTTTCATCTTTTTTCAAATTGTATTATAATAATTTTATTTTCAAACTTATAAATATTACAATCTATGACTTTATGCATTAGTTACTATTTAAGTCGAACAAACCGAAATTACCAGATCGAATAAACATAAATTAAAAGGAGAAAAGTTAAATCATACCGAATTTAATTAGGTATAGTATTGCTATAGCATTTTAAGAAATCGAATATCGAAAATACAGAATCGAAATATTTAAATTGTACTGGCTGACCACACCACTACAGGACAACAATATCTATACTTCAATTTTGTTGGGACTATATCAATATTTATTGTTTAAATTATTTCATTTAAATTTATTTTAGGCCGACATCATATAAAATAAAGTATCTACATGATAATTCATAGGAACACGTTTACACGGGCAACGTTAACTTTATTCGTTTTGACAAAAAATAAAGAAATAATAAAACCTAGTTCTTGCTTCTTGGTATCTATTTTTGGTACCATAGCTTTTGTCGTGTGAGCATTACAAAGAAGAAAATTCCCCCAGCATATTACATCCCCCCACTAAATCCTCTCCTTGTGGCTCTCCATCCTCCCCCAATACACACACACACACAACCCCCCCCCCCACCCACACCCTCTCTCACACACTTTCACCATCAGTGCCTTTCATCTTACTTGGCTCTTTATTAGTGACCCCTTTTCTCTCTCAACTTTTTCTTGGTATGTAATGTAAAGATTCTTGATGCCCAGGAAAAAACTAGAAAAATCCAATCTTTATGTTATATATAAACACCCTTTTGGATTATCCACTGTTTTTAACCTTTTTCCCCCTATAACAGAAGAGTAAAAATGATGCAGCATTCTTCTTCTGTAACTCAAGAACCCACTAACCCCTTTGGTTTTGTATCTCAAGTAGGCTCTTTTGTGTTTAATAACTCATGTAGTAGAGTCAGCAAAAGTAACTTCACTTTAGATTCATATTCAAATTTGCTGTCTAATTACTTGTATTTTGATTGTAATGTAAAAAAAGATTCTTTGAATCACAAGAATAAGCCAAAGGCTGCACCTTTATTGAGTTTGAGTATTAGTAATAAGAGTGCTTCATCATTTAGTAGAGTTCTTTTTCAGTTTAATAAGGCTATTAGGTTTCATTGTGAGAAAATCCCACTTGGGTTTGCCTCAGTTGGGGTTAATTGTGGAGAGAGCAATGGGGTTAGGGAAGAGGGGAGTGTAGTGGAGAATGAGGGAATACCTAGCAATGGTGTCGAATCGGAACCTCCGAAAAAGGTGCTTATATTGATGAGTGATACTGGTGGGGGTCACAGAGCCTCTGCTGAAGCTATTAGGTCTGCTTTCAATGAAGAATTTGGAGACAAATATCAGGTTAGTTTTGATGGACTCTTTTTGACTTTTAACATACTAAGTGTAGAAGAATTTAGGATTTACAGTCAGTGTGTTCAGAATGAGTAACTAGTTATATTATACTTTTCTATATGTGTATACATGTTTGAAGGAGACCAGTGGCGCAACGGTAAAAGTTGCCATAGTGTCACTAGGAGGTGTTCGAGCCGCAAAAATAGCTTTTTGTAGAAATACAAGGTAAGGGTGCGTGCATAAGACCCAATGTGATCCGGCCCAACATGGGACCCTGCGCGTAGTGGGAGCTTAGTGCATCGAGCTGAACTTATATGTCTACATGTTTGAACCAAAAGCTGGATTTGGTTGAATGTGCTGTGAGGGCTAGATTCGCCTATGCCAATAAGTGGTGGATTTATGTGTAGTACATATGATAAAGTATGAGATATATGAGTGTGTTTGTTGATTATGTTGTTGTATCTACTTAAAGAGGGTGGATTACAGGTGTTCATTACTGATTTGTGGACAGAACATACACCGTGGCCTTTCAACCAACTGCCACGGAGTTACAACTTCTTAGTGAAACATGGCTCTCTGTGGAGAATGACATATTATGCTACTGCTCCTCGTTTAGTTCATCAGACCAATTTTGCTGCTACATCTACTTTTATTGCTCGGTAAGAATGACTTATTTGGTTTAGTTGATTATGTAAGTCGCTTTTCTGTTAGCGCGAATGAATGTAATCTTGACATAAGTAAGACCCAATGTTTGATCTGGTAACTCTTGCGACGGTAGAATATATAGTCGTTCCTTTATCATCATAGTGCAGTGACTATTTTGCAAGATACTGGCATTTTTTAAAGAATACTGATAATATTTATGCTACAATCTGCATATTTATTTTATATGCAGCTTTATATCACTATCAGGCTTAATGTGTTTGTTGTCTGCATCGCTTTTGATTAGCATTTAACTGAACCAAGAGTGTGAACTTGAACATTGGTACATATGCATGTGTTCCTCTACCAAATTTGTTATATCGAGAAGCTGCTTATCATTCGATGACAAGCCACCTCCAATGGTCTTATTTCAAAGATCATTCAACAAGTTGACCCTTAATTCTTTATTTTCTGTCAGTGTTAAGTGAATGGGTGTTTTCTCCTTTTGTTTTTGTTTTTGTAATTTATGTTGATTGATCATGTTTTTAAAATTGTCATGAAAAACGATCATCTGCCGCTTAAAATGGAAGAGCAATGTGAAGCAAGGGTTTTTGGAGTATTCTAGTTTCAATGTTGGAGTGCTCTCCCCATGAGAAGCCATAATCTTATGATAAAAATGGATAAACATAATCTATTGACTTCCAACTTAGAGCTCCTTCTACTCTAAACTACTATATGCTATCTCGAGCATTTCACTGTCAAAGTCAAAGGTGTATTGATTGCAATGTGAGACACTTAAAATTCTTTTTTGTATCAATGGGTAATCTGTCATTTTGGATTTAGATTAGGGAAGATTATGTGCATCCATTTAATAGTCTCTGTTGAGGGAATAAATTGTGGTCTCCTTATATGGTCTTGGGATATCCTCATTTAATAAGCTAGTTGCTATGATTTAGGCTAATGTCCAATTTTTTGCATCATATCAGAATTGGAGCTATCTGCAGTCTTAGTTTATCCAATGTTGGGCTCCCATGTTATATTATCCTCGCTCCAGATGTCTAGCTCTGGCGTGCGGGAATGTTAAGTATCTCATAGTGATTGAGAGGAATGAGTTGCTATATCCTTATATGGTCTTTCTTCAATCAATTAAAGTAAATATCTCCTTGTATGGTGTTAGAATCACCAAAATAATTTTCGAGGTTAAGTTAGGCTTAAGGTTCATAATCTTTACGAGTCCTAACACTCCTTAAGTTGGATTGTACGTATTGTGTGCTTCTAATTTGGTATGAGGATATCTGCTAAATGGTCATTCGAATTGCACCTAAGGATATGACCTGGTGATCAATAAAGTGGGTGCAAAACCTTGGGATCAGTATTCAATCCTAGTAAAGACAAAATATACTAGGTGATTCCTTCCCATATGTGTATGCCTTGGTGCGTAATGTTAACCCAATACGTGTGCTAATTGGATGTAGCAGGTACTTGGTGGAATAGTCGAGGTGCACTAAGCTAGTCCAAACATCACCTTTATTAAAAGAAAAAGGTCATATGAATTGACGAGGCTTGTAGCAGTAGCTCATGGCTCAATCTTTAGCCTAATAAAGTGATGATCTATCTCTATGTACTTCGTTCTTTTGTGAACATGTAATTTAAAGCAATATGTAGTGCGTATTGCTCATCACAGGTCAATAGGTCTATAATCTAGCATATTATCTTCTTCTAGTATATCCGATGTATACTTAGTCAATTGATAATGGGTGCCGGTGGAACTTGAACTCAAGGCCTCTGCACGCTCTGACGTAGGAATTCTGGTGGTGGAATGAGGAGGTACAAAGATCATTAAAGCTAAAAGAGAGTGCTATAGGAAGTTGCTAAAATCAAAAGAAGGAGAAGCCTTTGAAGAATACAATAAAATGAAGAGGGAAGCTAAGAAGGTTGTAAAGCCCAAGGAAGCTGTAGATGGCTTGTACCAAAAGCTAGGGATATGAGAGGACAGAAAAATCATTGAACTAGTATGACTGAGAGAGACGAGGGGCAAGGATTTAAACTAGGTGAAGTGTATTAAAGATAATTCTCAAGAGGTGTTGACATGAGACTACAAGATTGAGGAGAGATGGAGAGGCTATTTTAATCAATTGTTCAACTCAAACCAAGAGAATAACAATTTAGATCTCCACACATATGTGTACTGTAGAAACTTAGTTGCACTCCTAGAATTAGGCCGATAGAGTTAAAGGATGCCATGAAAAATATGAATATTAGAAAAAATGTGTGGTCCAAATTGTATCCCTATAGATGTTTGGTGTGTAGTATTGGAGAGGTTGGGAGTAAAATGGCTCACCAAGCTATTTAGTGTTATTCTAAGAAGTGGTAGGATGTCCAAAACGTGGAGGAAGAATACCTTGATTCTTATTTTTAAGAACAAAGGAGATATTCAAAGTTGTGTGAACTATCGTTGCATTAATCTCATGTGTCATACGATGAAACCTTAGGAAAGAGTGATAGAGCGTAGACTTAGGAACACGATAAGAGCGATAGAGAACCAGTTTGGATTTATGCACGGTAGATCTATAATAGAGGCGACATTCCTTCGATGAAGATTGATGGAGAAGAAAGGTCTACACGTGGTGTTCATTAACCTAGACAAAGCATAGAGTACCACTGAAGGCCCTTTGGTGGGTGTTGGAGAAGAAAGAAATTTATGTTAAATATATAAATTCCATAAAGGACATATATGAAAGAACCGTCACTAGCGTGAAAACAGTAATAGAAGATTAATTTAAAAATTGAAGTTAATTAAATGATCTTTGGGATTAATATAGTTATTATTGTATATTGGATGCTAAATTAGTACTATTAAATTTTGATTAGGTGTTGTAAATATTGAATTCATGCTATATGATAAGACAATAAGTAAACTATATTTTTGTGGAATGTGTGCTTTACTAGGTGAAGCTTTCTTCTTGCATCTTGCTTCTCATCCCAGGAGTCTTGTCACTTAATCCTGTATAAAAGTATGCCTCTTGACATAACACATGACCCGACTTGTATGGTGCACTATTTTTTTTATCAATACTTTGCATGGTACAATTTTGTCAGTTTATGTTTCTCTCTTAGTTAATCATTCCTATTGAGTTTTTCTCATCTCTTGATATTATGAGCTTATGCCATTCTGCTGTATTGCTTCTTTTATTTTTTTTTTATGAAGTAAGGTGTTTCATTAATAAAAGGCATCAAGGAGATGCAAAGTTACAAAAGAACAAAAGCACTAGAGCATATTCTGCTGTATTGCCTTCTTACCCAAAAAATGTTTCCCTTCCATGTTTTCAATATATACTTGGACTGGTTGAATGTTAATATACATATCCGCACCCAGCTTACAGCTGACTAGCTCTTATTTTCCCTTGTAGCAGCTTCAGTTGTATAACAAGCCTTCTCTCCTACTTTGTGCAGTGAGGTTGCTAAAGGTTTAATGAAATATCAACCTGATATTATTATCAGTGTACATCCTCTAATGCAGCATGTGCCTCTTCGCATCTTGAGGTCCAAGGGTCTCTTGAAGAAGATCATATTTACAACTGTTATAACAGATTTAAGCACTTGTCATCCTACATGGTATATTTTATGGTTATTCAACAAATTCTAATTATCTTGATCCTTGTAATACTAATAATATTGTCTTGAATTTCATATTTAGGTTTCACAAACTCGTCACTAGGTGCTACTGTCCATCAGAAGAGGTAGCAAAACGAGCACTGAGAGCAGGTCTCAAGCCATATCAACTAAAAGTTTACGGGCTTCCTGTACGGCCATCATTTGTGAAGCCGGTTCCTCCCAAGGTAAGTGTAATTCCTCCAGTTTCCGCAGGGTACATGGAAATAGTGGGCCCTGCTATCATACTTCTGTATCGTATTCTCTCATATTCTATGCGCTATCGATCACATGATCAGTGCTTTTTAGACTGTTCTCTAATCTAATTTATAGGTTGAACTGAGGAAGGAACTTGGAATGGAGGAGCATCTCCCAGCAGTACTGTTGATGGGTGGTGGGGAAGGGATGGGCCCAATAGAGGCAACTGCTCGAGCACTTGGAGATGCACTGTATGATGAAATTCACGGGGAGCCAATAGGTCAGGTCCTAGTAATATGCGGCCGTAATAAGAAGCTTTTCAACAGATTGACTTCAGTGCAGTGGAAAATTCCTGTTCAGGTATTGCTCGAAACATTTTGCCAGCCTGGCATTTTCACCCTTATCTCGTTGTTTTATCATCTGAAAGGTCTCTAATATTGTTGAATCACTCGGGAAACACTCAATTGTGAAACCCTTTATTTTTGCCTTTCATTTGATTGGTGTTAAGCTCGGTATCCAATAATCACTCCATCCTGTTGTTGATACCAGACCTCCATCTTTGCTCAAATTTCTCTTACACACATTCTTGTACTCAAATATCAAGTCATTGACCACATAATGGATGCTTAAAATAACGAATGCAGATAATTGCCCATTTTACGTTTTAACTTAGGGCTTATTGTCAATTTTTTGTAATTTTAAAGCATGATTGTTTTCTTTATAAACCAGTTAATGTAACATTTTGCTACTTGTGAGCTGCAGATTCACCGTATATGTGAGTGACTGACATATAATACCAATTTACATCGTATACCTATTGACTAAAGTTTACATGCTCGAACATTTATGTGTGTCTTTGGCGTGTCTATGTCATGTTTCAGGTAAAGGGATTTGTCACTAAAATGGAGGAATGTATGGGCGCTTGTGATTGCATTATCACTAAGGTTTGTCACTTGCTTTCTAGCTGTCTACTTCAATAAACCATATAGAAAAGGGAGGATAAGATACCCCGTTCGCCTCAAAGTGAAAAAAGAGTACTATAATTATTCTGGTTTTCTGCAGGCTGGGCCGGGGACTATTGCAGAAGCCGTGATTCGAGGACTGCCTATAATTCTTAATGATTACATTGCTGGACAGGTATATCGAGCATTCAGTATATTATTTGGTTCTTTTTTTATGAGTTTTTTTTTCCTTTCCGCGCATTCAGATTACCTTTTCTATGAGGTTCATCCGATTACTTATGTCTTGCCAAGAGAGAAAACTGCCGATCTTTGTTTTCTTAATTAGATAATATTCCTTTTTTAAAACTTTCCCTTTCAAATGTTAATTCTCATTGCTCCAGCTGCCTCTTTAAAAGCTGTACAAATATGGAGGCACTTTACATCATGATGTTTGCTAAGTTCTCTTAGTATCCCATGTCACAGTTACCTTCTATTTAGATCTTGGAAACATTACGCTACCACACGTCTGATTGTTGTTTGTCTTGAGTTATCCTCTTAATCGTAACCCTCAAACTAATGACTATAATTGGTTTGTTGGTTTTTTTAGCTGATGGCATCCTTCTTAACGTTGCATCATCGTAATAATTAAGTTTGTAAATCTCTGTTAAACTTTTCACACACTGCTTTTGAATGCTTTGACTGGTGTTTATTAATGTTTTACTGCAACCGCGCACTTAACATAATTTGACTAAATGAACATCACCTCTTTTATCTAGGTTCATTTGTTTTGTCAAGGCAAATGTTTCCTGTTATACTCAAGTCCGGAGTCTTTTCAACCTATTCTAATTTCTTATCCTCCATACGTTTGTTATATTTACTGCAGGAAGCTGGAAATGTTCCATATGTTATCGAGAACGGATGTGGGAAATTCTCAAAGTCACCTAAAAAGATAGCCAATATAGTAGCTCAGTGGTTTGGTCCAAGACAAGATGAACTCAGAATAATGTCTCAAAATGCTCTAAGATTAGCAAGGCCAGATGCTGTATTTAAGATAGTCCATGACATGCATGAATTGGTCAGGCAAAGAAATTTTGAACCCCAGTATTGTGCTGCTTGAATTAATTACATCATTAGCTGGTGAGAGGTGGTGAGAGGTAACAGGTAACCTGCGGAATAGTCGAGGTGGGCGCAAGCTGGCTCAGATGCCACAGTTATAAAAAAAAATAATTGCGCACACAATTTTTGGCTTGAATTCTTAGTAGATTTTACTATTGCCTTGATTTCCTCTCTTTTTTTACTTTCTTGTTTTCTGTTTATTTATGTTCATTTGCCTAATAGTGTATTGAATCCAAGATAAACAAAATCTTGTGGTCAAATTCATTTTTACACAATATATAGTCCTCTGTCTCATGGGGATGTATCAAAGCTTTTCTCTTTTCTTTTTCTATTTCCTGCGAACTTGAATGTTGACAATAAAGAAAGCTCCCTAGAGTTTAAGGCAAAACTTGAATGAAACTGTTGAAGCAAATAAAAGTTGGCAAAGTCTGATATACTCCTCTAAGTCTATAAATATTATGCTGAAGAAAAAGGTATTTTAGGAAATCATATTGAATTCAAGAAATTGAAAAAAATCACATTCTAACAGAGGCTGCATGAAACTTTTGTCAATTTGTCAAAACATCTAAGCAGCAAGATTTTTGATACATATCACTTGGTATCAAATGAAAACTAAAAAAAAGCATATTCATTTGGTCTATCACTTACTATTGTTATGGACTTATGGTACATATCTTTTTGTGTACTAAAATCACTATGTAAAACTCCACTACATAAGTTCACTTACAAAATCAGTCACTGCCATTCAAATGCTTCCGAGTCGGAGGGAGCCTTGAAGCAACAGCAAAATTAACTTTAATTGTAGAAACAATTCCTAGTTCATTAGTGCTTCCATTAGGGTAGACTGTCTACATCACACCTTCTTGGGGTGCGGTGTATCCCTTAAACCTGAGTGAATGCGGGATGCTTTGTACACCGGACTTCCCCATTCAAATAGTCCCTTAAAAATTGATGGAATGTTAACTTTCATCCCTATTGTATTAATTTGCATATATGGCTCTTTAAGTTTGCAAAAATAAGCACTTTTGGTCCCAACCGTAGGAACATTCAAAACGAGCTATTAAAATGGACGGAGATGTCATATATTTTTTTAATGTGGTTAGAGTAAAAATGGTCCCAAAATTTTTTTTGTTCTCCAATTTCAGCACTATAGACACAAAAACTAAAAGGTTCAGACAACGTTCACTCAAAAAATTGATAAAAGGTCTATTAGTAACAAAGTAATTCACGTAAAATTAAATTTTGACATGAAAACTTGATCATGATTATTATTTAGCTCGGGCAAGTAGACACATATATTATTTTCATTAGTTTTTTAAATGATCCAATTGGAAGTTCTATTGGATGGATGAAAAATAGTGTAACTTTTATAAACCAAAAGGATCATGTGTATTTAAGGTAATATTTCCTTAATAGGAAGTAATTTTAGCCACAAAAATATTATCATATCACAAATTTCAAAAGTTTTACAACCATATATATGCTATGGCTTATTTAAGACCATATATTTTAAATTTGATCCTAGTGTTTGAACTAGGACCGAAGCAGGATATATACTAAGAGTGTTCAAAAAAGATTGGATTGCAACTCAATGGGATCGAACCTACGATCTTCTACACATTCTAAACACCCTTGACCACTGAGCCAAACGTTTGCCTTGTGTCAAGGGTGTTCAAAACTTAATATATAGAGATAAAAAATACATTTTGCCTTATATGCACAGTATAATTTTTTTGCGAAGGGTGTTCGGGTGAACACCTTTGCGCCCCCTGCCTCCGCTCCTGACTACAACTAGGAGCCCGTTTGGCTTAGCTGATTTAGAGTAGCTGATAACCATTAGGTGCTGAAAAATACTTTTTAGTGTTGAAGCTGATTTAAAAATAAGCAGTTACGCGTTTGGATAAAAGTGCTGAAATTAATAATAAGCAGCTGAAGAACTGGGTATACGAAAAATTTTGTTTAAAAAAAAAAGTATTTTAGGGATAGAATAGTAAATATTTTGGTCAAACTTAAAGTGTATAAGCTGAAATTTGATAAGTTGAGAGAGACCAATTTATGACTTTTGTCTTATAAGCACTTAACTTATAAACACTTTTAATTTTATAAAATATGTAGATAAGCTAAAAAGTGCTTATAAGCTAGTTTGATGAACTTATAAGCTTAGGCAAACACACTCTAGGTGCATTATGTATAAAAAAAAGTTCCTTTTAAAATGTACGGAAATATATCAAGAAAGTTCACTAAAAAATTGTTATTGGAGCTAAATAGACTAAACCCTAACTTAAGGGATCTTTTGTTTTTTTCTGTCAACTTAAGGGGTCATTCTCGGTTTAAAAACTCACAAAAAGCAGTCCTTCCACAATATTCTACGGACTCAATTGACAATTCCCTCCATTTCCCTCTTCACTCCTTTCCCCTCCTCCTCCTCCTGAAAATTCAAAAAAAGAAAAAAAAAAAAGCCTCTCATTTCTGCCATTTTCGAGTAAAGAGCTAGAAATTGTGAAGAAAAAGAACAATGAGTCACCGTAATCTAAAATATCACCATTTAGAGAACGAGCAACATCAATCAGTGGACGGGATTTTAACTCTCTTCAATAAAGCCAACATTGACTTGACAACAGTTCAAAACAAGCTCGAAAAGGAATTTCAACAAGTTTACCCTGATAATGTCTGTAATTCACTCTTTTCAAATTCTCTTGATTTTGATTTATTGCTTCTTCTTGTTTTTGATATCTTTTGAATTTAAATTTTATGCACTTAAAAAATAGTTACACATAGGTTACTTATTAGGTAATTTACAGGTATTATCACGATAAACAATAATTAGTAATCTGATAAAAATGGTTACTAATCTGTTACCACTGGTTAATATTTATTGATATTGTAAAAAAATAATTTACACTGTCAGTGTATGTATATAACTTAAATGCTTTTGCTCTTTTCAGTTTTCTGGGTTTTGATTTTTTGTCTTCTTGTTTTGCTATTTTTTTAGCTTAAATTCTATGTAATGCGAACCCTATTACATTGCTGATACTATTGCTTGTTGCTTTATTTTTACTATTCCTTAAGCCGAGGGTCTATCGGAAATAACCTCTCTATCTTTATAGGGTAGGGGTAAGGTCTGCATGCACACTATCCTGCCTAGACCACACTTATGAGATTAGATTGGGTTTGTTGTTGTTCTCTATGTAGTGCCGGTTATAAAAAATAGTTACTCATTAGGTCATTTATTAGGTACTAATTTATAGGTAGATGTCTTGATAAGCATTAATTGGTAATTTGGTAACAATGACAACTAATTTGTTAGCACATGTTAAAATTTTAGCATAATTTACATTGTAAGTGTATATAAATTAAATACTTTTGTCTGGTTCAAGGCAAACCCCATGAAGCTAGTTTCGAGGATTAAGAAAGTTCAAGATGAAATGTCCACTTTGAAGGAACAGTGCCGTGAGTTACTTGCAGCTAAACAGGTATTGCTTGATTTCAACTACTACGCCAGTATGCCTCAACTAGTGGCGAAGTCAGGAACTTCGCTGAAATGTTCAAAAGTTTATATATATATATATCTTAAAAAAGTAAAATTTGACCTATATATTTTGTATAATTTTCTATTTATACTTTATAATTTTCTGATAAAGGGTGTTTAACTGACTACCCTTTGGTCTATGTGGCGCTGCTCAAGCCCAAACTAGTTGGGGTCGGTTATATGAATTATCTATATCCGTTTTGCTCTATTTAGGCCCATTTTATTTCAGTACTTTTTAAATTGTGTTTCGAGACAGGTTGACATATATGTATACTAATTTGTGAGTATAATATTCTTTCTGCTTTGGGACCTTAATATTTGTTTAAATTCTTGCATTTAAATAATATAGGTTCGGAAATATGGGTTAGGCGCACTTCACGGGTTTAAATCCTGCTACAGACAAAAGTCTGGTATTTGAATGGAGAAGGATAGAGGGAGGGGCTCATTATCCACCGAGTTTCCACCTATGCACCACTGACCTTAGATATTTTGGTTATCAAAAAAAAAAAAAAAAATACTGAATTGCTTGAAACATCAAGTGATGTCCGTGGGGAACAAGGTGCTGTAATAAGGATAATATGTAAGCTTTTAGCTAGATGTCTTTTATGTTGGCCTACATTTGTATAGTTATTGGCAGATCCAGGAAGGGGGAAGACATGTCAGTCAATAACATTCCAGAGAATGAGTTATATTTTGGTAGTGAAATAATTTGTGATAAATATTAAATAAGCAGAGAATGTGATATATTAGTGATTGAACAAACTCCAGTGTAAAATTCAAAGATCATGCTCACTGAGTAAAAGGAAAATAGGAAGTTTTAAGACTGATTCTGTTGAGACAACATTACACGGATCCTTTGTTTGCCTATTGTGTCGTAGAGGCTTGACATGGGTATAGATACTTCATGCGCACATGGTCTTCACTTACTAAAAATTAGCAGAAGAACTGCATCTAAGTATACCAGGTACTTATCAGATATATACCCTTAAATAAACCCATCTAACGTACACTTTAGATTGCTAGTTGTTATTCTCTTTTGAGTTTTGAGGTAAAGAATTAGAATAGCATAGGTTAGTGATGAGATGGAAAAGCGGAGAACTTTGTGTTTTTGTTAATCAAATAAGAAAAGACTACATCTCCTATATTAGTCGCGGCGGACGAGGCGAGCTTGCGGCGTTTGGAAGTGGAGAGTGAAGCAACACCGGCCGAAACGTGCAAGACCTGGCGGTAATTGACATCGGACGAATCAAAGCATACTTTCAAGTTTTTTTACCGGGAGTTAGGTACCTCCCGACCTCTTGTTTACTCTGTACATCCTGTGTGTACTTTATTCTGTCGCTATCTAGCTTGCTTCCTTTTGCGTATTCCGCTATAGTTCGTGTGTGTGTCACTGTTCCCCGTAGTCGGTTGGAGGGATAGTGGCCACGGCGGGGGATGGTAGTGTAAGACCATGTCCACGGGGGGTGGGGGTGGGGGTGGTGGCGGAGGTGAGCAGGGGGGCAGGGAGCAGTTCTGCAGGTAGGGCAGGAGGCAAGGGTGGGAAGAGGGTGGCGGATGCTCATAGATTGAGGATCGGGTCGTGGAATATAGGCACTCTGACGAGTAAGTCCATTGAGTTGGCGAAGATATTTCAGAAGAGGAGGATCAACATAGCCCGTGTTCAGGAGACTAGGTGGAAAGGCTCGAAGGCAAGGAATGCAGACAGGTTTAAGCTGTGGTATTCTAGGGTCGTGAGGGGTAAGAATGGAGTGGGCATCTTGGTTAATAGGGACCTTAGGGAGTCCGTGGTTGAGGTTAGACGAGTGAATGATAGGTTAATGTCTATTAAGTTGGTTGTTGGGGGTTGCGTCCTCAACGTCATCAGTGCTTACGTGCCGCAGGAGGGCTTAGATGCAGAGGTTACGAGTTGGTGAGTAGTATTCCCCAATCTGAGAAGTTAGTTATTGGAGGGGACTTTAATGGTCATATTGGGGCTGATGCTGGTAGTTATGGTGAGGTGCATGGTGGCTTTGGACTTGGGGTTAGGAATGGAGGAGGCACTTTGTTGCTTGATTTCGCTGGAGCTTTCGATCTTATGATTGCGAACTCGACTTTTCAGAAGAGGGAGGGGCATTTGGTTACCTTTAAAAGTTCGGCGGCGCGGACTCAGATTGATTACCTCCTTCTTAGAAGGAGCGATAGAGGTTTGTGCAAGGACTGCAAGGTTATTCCGGGGGAGTCCCTTTCAACTCTGCATAGACTCCTGGTGATGGATGTCGGACTCTGGGTGAAGTGGAAGAGGAAGGGTGTTCGGGGCCGACCGCGGATTAGATGGGGTGCTTTGACTAATGAGAAAGCCCAGGAGCTAGAGATGAGGTTAGTTGGTGGTGGAGCTTGGAGAAGTTCTGGGGAAGCGGACGCAATGTGGTCAGAGACGACTAACATGGTTAAGGAGGTAGCGAGGGATGTGCTTGGGATAGCCAAGGGCTATTCAGGCAGACATCAGGGGATTGGTGGTAGAACGATGTAGTCCAAGGTAAAGTGGAGGTGGAGAAGGCGGCGTTTGCTAAGTTGGCAAAGAGCACAAGCGAGGATGAATGGAGAGTGAACAGGTAGAGCTACAAGGTGGCGAGGAAGGAAGCGAAGCTGGCGGTCACGGAAGCTAAGAATGCGGCGTTTGGTCGCATGTACGAGGAATTGGGGGAGAAAGGCGGGGACAGGAAGTTATCCTGGTTAGCTAAAGTAAATGAACGGAAGGCGCGGGATCTAGACCAAATTAGGCGCATCAAGGGCGAAGATGGTAGAGTTCTCATGGGGGAGTCTCAAGTCAAGCAGAGGTGGCAGGCGTACTTTCGAGATCTACTTAACGGGGAGGGGGATCGAAACATTGAGCTAAGGGAGTTGAGGCATTCAGAGCGCTATAGAGACCTTGGGTACTATAGGCGCATTAGGGTGGAAGAGGTCGCTAGGGCTTTGCGTAGGATGAGTAGGGGCCGAGCGACCGGACCGGACCGGATGAAATCCCGGTGGAGTTCTGGAAATGCATGGGTAGGTCAGGAGTGGAGTGGCTCTCCAGGTTGTTCAATGTGATCTTCATGACCAAAAGAATGGCAGAGGAATGGAGGTGGAGTACAGTGGTGCCCTTGTACAAGAACAAAGGGGATGTCCAGTGTTGCAACAACTATATATATATGTATCAAACTAATAAGTCACACCATGAAGGTTTGGGAGCGGGTGGTCGAGGCGAGGGTGAGGGAGATGACATCTATATCCGCGAACCAGTTTGGTTTCATGCCGGGTCGCTCCACTACAGAAGCTATCCACCTCGTCAGGAGATTGGCGGAACAGTTCAGGGATAAGAAGAAGGACCTGCACATGGTGTTTATCGACTTGGAGAAGGCATATGACACGGTCCCTAGGCAGGTGTTATGGAGGTGCCTGGAGGTGAAGAGCGTGTTGGAAGCCTACATCAGAGTAATTAAGGACATGTACGGTGGAGCTAAGACTAGGGTTAGGACGGTGAGTGGTGACTCAGACCATTTTTCAGTGGTTATGGGGCTTCATCAAGGATCTGCGCTTAGCCCCCTCTTGTTTTCCTTGGCTAAGTTGCTCGGACACGGGTTTGGGTGTCCGACACGGGTGCGGATCTAAAGGTCGGATCCTTCGAGATGTAAATTCTAAGATTCGGGGATACGGATCCTAGTGTGGATACGGGTGCAGGGATCCGGCTAAAATTAATTCAAAAATATAAAAATATCTCTAAATTTGTAAAAAAATTAGTGGAATACTTAGCATAACTTGTAAAGTGTGTATTTCCTTTTGATTCTCAAATTGTAAATAAGTAGTGAATTGATATCGTAGATAAAGTATGTTATTTTCTTCAAATTGTATCCTAGTTTTGATTCTGATTTCAGGAATCAAATTGTATCTTGTATCGAATTTTTCCGTCCGTTGTGGTCAAAGTACCCAAAAGTGTTTGACCATATCCGGTACGGATCCCATACCCACACCCATACTAGCGTCGTGTCGACACGGGTGCGGCACCTAAACTGAAGCAACTTAGTTCATTGGTGATGGATACTCTAACCCGACATATTCAAGGGGATGTGCCTTGGTGTATGCTATTTGCTGATGACATAGTCTTGATAGATGAGACGAGAGTCAGTGTTAATGAGAGGTTAGAAGTATGGAGACAAACTCTCGAGTCTAAGGGTTTCAAACTAAGCAGGTCTAAGACGGAATACCTGGAGTGCAAGTTTAGCGCTGAGCCGAACGAAGTAGGCAAGGACGTGATGATTGGATCTCAGGTCATCGCCAAGAGGAACAGTTTCAGATATCTCGTATATTTCATCGTTATTTCTAGACTTTTGATAAAATAGATTAGTAATTATTACATGTGCTTTGCATCTATGATCCGTTCAAGTCGGAAAATGTTGTTGAAAGGTCGGGCTTGCCTAGTAGTGTATTGGGTGCCATCATGATCGGGGCTGGGTCGTAACATGTATGTAAGAACTCTCATGTTCAGAGAGTGAAGTTTGCAGAGATGAGGATGCTCGAGTGGATGTGCGAGCACGCCATGTTAGATAAGATTAAGAATGAAGTTATTCGTGAGAAGGTGGGGGTGGCTCCCAGTAGATGAGAAGATGCGAGAGGCGAGGCTCAAGTAGTTCGGGCATGTGCAGAGGAGAAGCCCTGATGCCCCGGTGAGGAGTTGTGAGCGGCTGGCGGTGGTGGGCATGAGTCGAGGCGGAGGGAGGCCTAAGAGGTATTGGGGAGAGGTGATGATTAGGTAGGATATGGCTACGATGCGGATTTCCGAGGACATGACACTTAATATGAAAGTCTGGAGGTTTAGTATCAGGGTTGTAGGATAGGGGCTTCTAGGATTTTTCGTACTCCTTTCCCGGGGTGGGTGGGGTTTGGAAGGGCTTTCCATAGATGATTTGTGTATTGGAGTGTGTCCCCTTAGGGTAGTTACTGTTTGATATTATTGCATGTCATTTTATTTATGGTTCTTATTGTTCTTTTGTTTAGATAAGTAATTATATGATCTCTGCTGGAGTTACTAATGCTTTTGTGTTTTTGTTTTTGTTTTTGTTTTCGCTTTCCCTCCCTGAGCCGATGGTTGATTGGAAACAACCTCTTTGTCCTTTCGGGTAGGGGTAAGGCCTGTCTACATATTACCCTCCTCAGACCCCACTTTGTGGGACTATACTGGGTAGTTGTTGTTGTTATTGTTGCATGATCACGCCCAACTCTAGTGCTAAAAAGGATAAGCGGTCGCTGCAAATATAATCCGGTTTATAAGTCCGGAGTCGAATCCCACATAGAACTTGGGCTTAGCTGTATCTGTTTAATATCACTAAGAAGACAAGATTGAAAATAAATAAATAGCTGAAACTAACTATGCTTGAATTGTAAACAATTAGAATAAAGGTCTAAGGTAATGGTTTCCCCCGTTGTTGATTTCCTTGGTTGTATGTTTCTTATAACTTTGATTTAGTTGCCTCTATCAATCGTGAACTCTCCAGCTATCATAAATCTCTCTCAAGCAATTATGATAATTTACTAGACGCACTCTCTCAAGCTACGCTAGCTAAATTGCCATTACAGTTCACTTAGATCGCACCCGAGGTATCGTTATCTCTAATCCAACCTATAAACCCTCGGTTATGACTCCCATCTATACTCCGGGAGTAATGTTGTTCAAACAACTACCTAAATATGCACTCTCTCAAGTAGATACATACGAAATAGGAACGGATAATTGGGGATCTTTTCAATTAACCAAAATCAAAACGTAGTTGAACAAATAGAGATTAACAAACAATTCAAAACTATATTAATATAACAACCAATTATTCCCAATGGGTTTTACCAAAACCTTAGATAACAAATTAGCTACTCATAAAAGTATGTAAAATTATAATATCAAAAGTCATAACCAACAATAAAAAAATAAGAAGAGTAAGCAATAACTTGTTGAAGAATTCCCCGCCTTCCTCTCAATGTATCTCCGCCTCCTTAGGTCAAAAATATGTCCAACTCCTCAAAAATACCGTTTTCCCATGTATATAAATATATACCAATTAGGGTTGGGCCCAAACAATTATACCTTCTCCTAGGTGAAAAAGGACAATATTTCACGCCTGGAATGCCGCGACTGCGGCGTGGACCGCGGCCAACCGCGGAAGGCATTGCCTCAAACCGCGGCGCGGACCGTGGTGGACATTCTACCGCATTTTCACCCTCTTCCAGTTGGAATTTGGAAAAACGTAAAACATGAAAGTTGTAGCCCTTTGAGTTAGCTTTCCAACCATATATTATGGAGCCCAAATGGAGGTCTGAGCAAAAAGTTATGTCTATTTTACTAGACAGTCCGCAATATGCCTCCTCGAGCCTTCGTTCGTACTTAATTATTAAATTTGACCCCCGAACACGATCCCGACTTAATTCCTTGAGCTTTTAGTAAGACTTCAAAGCTTCAAATCACTTAAATTTATTCCATAACATCTATATAGCTCGGAATCACACCTACAAGGCATAAAACACACAATTAATGCAAAACACTAGCGATTAAAGCGCAAACTCAATTAAAGTGCACTAAACTCGAGTGTAATAAGCGACTAAAATACGTAATTATAGCCTATCATCATTGCAGCTCCTATATTCTTGCGTTAGTCCTCTTCTTTTCTTTTCCACCATTAGAGTGGATTTCTTTCTCTTTCTCCCTGTATTTCAAAGTATCTAAAGCTTTTTCATGGTTCTTTAGTCGAGAAAAGTTCACAGGCAACTTTCTAGCCCCCTGAAGTCAACTACTCTGGATAAATTCTGAGTTCTTGAGTTCCTCGTGAAAAGTGATATCTGCTTACAACTATGGTAAATAGTGAAACTGATTGCTGCCCATTTTTGCTTCCAAATGGTTCTCTTGCCTGCCAAAAGTAAAAAGTTGTTTACGTTATTGCTTGGACGTCGGGGATATGGTGTTTGGAAGCTATATAATGTCCGGTTTTCAATCTTAGTCAGGTGGTTGTGTATGATGAACTGGTTTTGGTCAGTAATACTCCAAATTCCACTTCCATATTATTGTAGAATCCATTGAAATTTGATCATTGCTGACCAGAATGGAGGACATTATATGAGGTTTCACTAAACCAATAGGTACCACTGGCACTGAATTTAAAGTTGATTTTGATCTTAGTAAGTTGTTTTATGATGTTTGTCTGCTCTTCCCTTTTGGTAAAGCAAAAGAAGAAAGAAATGGAAGATGTGTGGCATGTTGTTGGTACTAGAATGTGTAAGCTAAACTGCTTTATTGTATAAATGCAAGTGTATTAATTTTATCATTGTGAAAATGCCACTACTATGATTATGATATCTTAAGTTCTGTATACAGAAGTACTAGATCTATAAAGAATTGGACCATGTTGATGTCAAGTGTTATGCCATATCATACTTGTGGGACAGTGAGAAAGTGTAAGGATATTCTGGGAGAAACAAATGCACAGACTTACTTTGGCAAACTGACTGAAGATTCCATATGAAGCTAAAGTTTAGTCCTTCAAAAAACCTAAGTCAACAGGTGAAGCATTGTCTCATCCAGGATGGCGACAGGCTATGATTGACAAGATGTCTGCTTTACATACGAGTGGTACTTGGGAGCTCGTCCCTCTTCCTTCGGGTAAATCTACTGTTGGTTGTCGTTAGGTGTATGCAGTCAAGGTTGGTCCGGATGGTAAGGTTGATCGTCTAAAGGCTCGTCTTATTGCCAAAGGACATACTCAGATATTTGGGCTCGATTACAGTGATACCTTCTCTCTCGTGGCTAAGATAGCATCAGTCCGCCTTTTTCTATCCATGGCTGTTGTTCGCCATTGGCCACTCTATCAGCTGGACATTAAGAATGTTTTTTTACACGGTGACCTTGAGGATGAAGTTTATATGGAGCAACCACCTGGGTTTGTTGCTCAGGGGGACCTCTAACGGTACCTTATATCCGTTATCACTATATAACTTGAAATAGTCCTCTCGAGTTTGCTTTCGTAAGTTCGTCGCAGTTATTTAGGAGTTCGACATGACTCGTAGTGAAGCTGGTCACTATGTGTTTTATCGGCATTGTACTCCTAATTTGTGTATTTATCTAGTGGTTTATGTCGATGATATTATTAATAGCAATGATCGGGATGGTATTACTAATGTAAAATTGCATCTCTTTTAGCACTTCCATACTAAAGATATGGGCAGATTGAAGTATTTTATAAGTATTTAGGTCGCTTAATCTAGCTCAGGTATTGTGTTCTCACAACGGAAGTATGCCTTAGATATTTCTTGAGGAAACAGGAATGACAGGTTGTAGACCTGTTGACACTACGATGGATCCGAATTCTAAACTTCTGCCAGGACAGGGGAGCCTCTTAGCGATCCTGCAAGATATAGACGGCTGGTTGGTAAATTAAATTACCTTACGGTGACAAGACCTGACATTTCCTTTTCTGTGAGTGTTGTGAGTCAGTTTATGGATTCTCCGTGTGATAGTCATTGGGATGCAGTTGTTCGCATTCTTTGGTATATAAAATCAGCTCCAGGCAAAGGTTTATTGTTTGAGGATAGAGGCCATGAGCAGATCGTTGGATACTCAGATGTTGATTGGGTAGGATCACCTTCTAATAGACGTTCTACGTCTGGGTATTGTGTCTTGGTAGGAGGAAATTTGGTGTCCCGGAAGAGCAAGAAACAAAATGTTGTTGCTTGGTCTAGCGGTGAAGCGGAATATCGGGCCATGGCTATGACAACGTGTGAGTTAGTTTGGGTCAAGCAGTTGCTCAAGGAGTTAAAGTTCGGAGAAATCAGCAGGATGAAACTAGTGTGTGATAACTAAGCTACTCTTCATATTGCGTCAAATCCGGTGTTCCATGAGAGAACTAAACACATTGAGATCGACTGTCACTTTGTCAGAGAAAAGATACTTTCAGGAGATATTGTTACAAAGTTTGTAAAGTCGAATGATCCACTAGCAGATATTTTCACTAAGTCTCTTACTGGTCCTCGTATTAACTACATATGTAACAAGCTCGGTACATATGATTTATATGCACCAGCTTGAGGGGGAGTGTTAGAATAGTCATGTAAATAGGAGTAAATAAATAACCCTAATCCAATATATATTAGGAGTAGGACATGTTATGTGTGTATATATATAGGGCTCATTGTAACATATGTTGATGTCAAGTGTTATGCCATATCATACTTGTGGGACAGTGAGAAAGTGTAAGGATATTCTGGGAGAAACAAATGCACAGACTTACTTTGGCAAACTGACTGAAGATTCCATATGAAGCTAAAGTTTAGTCCTTCAAAAAACCTGAAGGATATTTTGAATATGCAGTAGAAATCTTACTGCTGAATCTCTAGCATATGTCAAAGTTGATATTTTTTTGCAGCTTAATTGTTCATAGCAGAAACTTCGAATACTTATACTGACTGCTGAGGATTGACATTTAGTATGTCTTGGCCCTAGTGATTTATAACCATGACCCAGGAGATGACAAAAAAAAGTGGATTTACATGAAACGATATTCACTTTGAGAAGTCTTTCCGCAGCAGCTGAGTGTCTTATGATAGAGTCCATGAAAGAAATGCAGTTAAAACTTTTTTTTTGTTAAAAGAAAATTAGGACTTTCTTTCAGCCTATGAGTTTAGTTATCCTCTACCATTCAAGTCTGTATATACTATATAGTGTTCGCGTATAGCTTTTCTGTACTTAAGAAGTTTCTGTAGTTGGGACCACGACTTTCTGGTTATTAGTAGCAAATAGGCATCCATGCACCTCATTCTTTATAATATATCTTTCTTTTACTGTGCTGTGCTGGGATTTAAGAACTCTTGTGCTGGTTTCATATAAACAGGATTTGATTGATAAAGCTCGGGGAACCTTAGTTGGGAACAGATCGTTGCTGCAAAGGTTGCAATTATCTGCAGGTGTTCCTATCATCAGTGATTCTGATGATCCATCATATGCTAGCTTCAACCAGGTAACTTGATTTTGCAGTATCATCCTATAAGGGTTATTGTTGTTCGTAAATATATGATTGAGTGTTTAAAGATTCCTTCTCCCACATGGCAATTATGTCTTGAAAGATAGAATGGTTGAGTTGGAGTCAGTCTATAATATATGATATTTTTCTCCAGAGATGGCTTTCTAAGGCTCTAAGATGAAAAATGATTTTCATCTCATTTCCTTCTTTATCTGTAATATTCCTAGGTTTTACTCCACTTTGTGATGGGGTTGAAATTATTGCAATTTTATTGACTTCATCTTGATTGTGGCAAGGTTGCAAAAATTTCCAAATAGCGTCTAGAGAATCTGCACCAGTTGCCGGCAAGCAACCAAAAATTAATCTAAAGGGCAAGATTCCAGATTTTGTTGTTGTTGCCATGGGATTTAAGTGCTTGCTGTGGTGGCTATTGTTGCCCTGCTACATTTTTTTTCCCTCCCCTACCTCCTTTCTTGCTGTTTTGGATCTCTTTCTCTCTCTCTCTCTCCAAATTAATCTTTATTCTTGATGTGCAGGTCATTGACGAATGGACAACTCAAGTCAGATCAAGAACAGGTGCAGTATCACAATGGCAATTTCATAACTTATATGTTCAGCATTTTAACACTTAAGTCCTATGTAAAGAAAACATGTAAATGAAAGAGAGGTACACATTTGGGGTAAAAATTGTGTCTGCTGGTCCTGTTGTGACTGTGTCCGATAAGCATTTTGACCATAATTGAATGGTTTGTTAATTAACACAAATTAACAAACCCGTTGATGAACCTATCCGTAATTAATGGTTTGTTAAATCTTCTTTTTAATTGGCTTTTACTCCTGCACTGCATTGTCAATTTCTGGGTAGTTGTGATCAGTCCCTTGGAGCATTTTGGGCATCAAAACTGGATTTCTGAAATTAATAAATGTGGGGGTTGGGGTTGTGGTTTTTTTGTTGGGGGGGGGGGGTGTGAGGTAACAACTTACTATGAGTGCAGACTTATTGAAGAATAGTTCAAAATGGAAGCAAAGATCTATATATGCAATACAAACTAGTGCGCAATTAAAACTTAGTTAGATTTACACTAGGTCCTGCTAGGGACAAGTGTGAGATTTAGATATTTAGTTTTAGAGAAACCTTAATTTGTCTTGAAAGACCATTATTCATACACCAACCTCAATTAGTTTGGATTAAGGCATAGCATGCTGGTTTTTCTTTATTTCCTTGAGTTCTTCCCGCCCCCTGAAGGGAAGTAGGTTGGATTTGCAGTTAGTTAAAACGTGCATGGTTTAAATTAGTTTGCTCATGTGGATTTTCTTCTCACGAGATGTCACTCGATGATCAATAACAGAAGACCGGAACTCATGTAAACAGTACCAATGATCATTATTCGTTTAAGTAGGCATTTACTTGCTGGGATAATGTATTTTTTTTACTGAGTAACTTCTTTATTATGCAGAGGATGAGAGCCTTGAGTCAGGGGAAGATATCAATCAAATGCTGTTTTCAGCAATTGTCCATGACAACTAAGAAGTCATTCAACCTCTGCATTAGAAAGATGCTTGATGTAAGAGGCCTAGTATATGAGCTTATGGTACCTAGCAGTTTTCTGCCATATCTTGTGTCTTATTCCAAAAAGAAAATTGAAGATTTTGCAATGTTCTCTTGGAGTATTCTTGTATCTTTTATATTTTTAAACTTTACATAGTTGCTCTTTCTTTCTATTTGAGAAAGGAATTAGTAACATCAGATAACTTTCCTTTGTTGCAAGAAGATAAAAAGATTATACTCCAATACATGTTAGAGAATGGTTATAAAGCATGAGTTGCTTGAGCAGGGTAACACTCCTTTCTGAATGGGTACCTCATTTTGAATTTGGTGGTTTTATTGAGAAATTAGGAAAAGTAGATAAATGACTGACCAACTATAGGTTGTTCGAATTACCAGTTTAATCTCTATGTTTAGTAGAATGGTAGTAGATTATTTATCTAAATTACATGCACCTGCACCTAAGTTAGCAAATTATTGAGTGTTACTGCCTTTCCTTGAACTTCGTTAGCTAAGTTTCTGCACGTGAATGTTGTATCAGGTTCAATAAAGGAAAGCAAAAAATAGTAGAATACATTGATTTTCGTAATTTCTTTTGCACAATCTTATAAA
Source organism: Nicotiana noctiflora (assembly GCA_032618575.1). NCBI lineage: Eukaryota > Viridiplantae > Streptophyta > Magnoliopsida > Solanales > Solanaceae > Nicotiana > Nicotiana noctiflora. Next base: position 50,225 of record JASVEL010007211.1, read on the forward strand.
GTTATATTTTTTTGGTAATTAAATAATTTTATTTAATTATTCTACTCGCTGGAATTGTATTGTTGCTGGAGTTTATCATCTTATTGAGAATCCATTCTTGTCATGTGACTTTTAGCATCTATGTGATTAAGTACCCCACCTTTATGTTATCTTCTAAGTTGCTTTGACACGGAAGTTTAGATTTTGTATCCGTGTCGATATGATGCTAATATGGGTGGGGGTAAGGGATCTGTACCAGATTTGGTCAAACAATTTTTAGTACTTTGACTACAACAGACGGAAAGATTTGAGATGAGATACAATTGAATCACGATTTCAGAACCAAAACTAGGATAAATTTGAAAACAATAACATACCTTATCTAGGCAATTAATCATTTATTTATCTACAACTTAAGAATAAAGAAGAAATTTACACTTTACAAGCAATAAGTAAGTATTCCACAAAACTTCTCATAATGTAGAAATATTTTTATATTTTTATTCTTTGAATTATTTTTAGCCGGATCCTTGCACTAATATCTAAATCGCCAAGTTTTAGAATTTACATTTCGAAGGATGCAATGTCTAATTTGCACCCGTATCGAACACGCGTATACGTACCCGAGCAACTTCGATTATCTTGGTGCATCCATGCTTTTGTGTTCTCAAGTGGTCATAGGATGTGGTATTTTAGTAGTATTGAATATCGAATTATCCTTAATCATATGTTTTTCTCTCTCTATTCTCTTTGTGCATTGTGATATTATATAGAGTGCCATCTTATATTGCTAACAACTTTTTCTTAATCAGAGTTCTTTCTTTTGCTATGGTGTTTGACAGAAACTAAGAGTCCATCAAACTTTATAGAGAATCAGCTTCTCTAGTAGTTCCCACAAAATACATGCACACTGTAGTAAGTAAATGGTAGATAAAAATCAGGGGCGAGAATAACGAGTTGTGTACCTTATTGACGCATCGAAAACTGTTGAACTCACCACCAAAGAAAGTGCCCCAAATCGTATCTGAATCTCCAGGAAACAGAATTTTTGCTCACAAACTAGATACCTAAAGTTTACTGTGTTTTTACTTTTTCTTGCCCAGGGAGAATCTCTGTACTGAAGAGAAATAAATAGATAAGAGGAGATGGGGAGAACTACCGATAACCTTCTATTACCACGCTGCCACTTCTTTTTAACGTGTAACACTTCTCCTATCCTTATGTGAGTTAATTAAATTCCCTGATAATATTAACTTCCATCAGCCTTTATCTCTTATAAGTGGGCTGAGTCAGTCTACATGGGCAACCTATAACTTATACCAATTACCTATATCTACCATTTCGCACATGGTGGACTAGATCCAAGCTAGTACCATGGCAATAACACACGTAATTCATACTAGCAAATAGTTCGTGCGGCTGTGAGCACGTGACTTTTGCCATATATGAGAAATACTCCCAAAAATTCAAAATAAAAGAGTTTTGTGTTGTTTGCAATATTTGTGGATTTTATGTTATTTTTTTCTTGTTATTTGTGTTTGTGTGTCCATGTTTATTTGTTTAAATAAATAAAAATACAAAAAATACGTGTTGCAGGCATTTAGGAATGTGCGTTCGTAAGAATTAAGTAATCATAATGTGGTTAAAAAGAAAATTACAAAAAAGTGCGCATTTTGTTCCCTGTCATTAGGTGATTTTATTTAAATGTGTAATTTGTGTTAATGGTTTGAGTGTTAATTAATAGGCGTGTAATTTTATTTCTTTTAATTTATTTAAAGTGGCTTTAATTTAATTGTGGTTAGTTAAGAAAGTTGAAAAATGGCTAAAAATGCAAAGAGTCCAGCCCAAATTATGTGCGTTACCCGGTCCGTCTCACGAAGACCATCAGAGACGCTCCAAACGACGCCGTATTGGCGTCCATATGCGAGCCGTTGATCAAATCCAATAGACGGCCCATATCAGGTGTCCTTTTTAATCCAAACAGCGTCGTTTCAATACGTCTGATCTAAACCGTCCCTCCTATCTCATCCAACGGCCTCAAGCTTCCCATTTAACCCGACCCGTTCACCCTTGAGATCGATCCAGTCTCATTTAATTGAGACGACGTCATTCTTTCCCCGGCAAGAAATCCTGGCCATCAATCCTACTTGATCCAACGGCCAGAATCCCATCTTCTATCCCGTATATAAGGCTATCCTTACACCCCACGCCCCCATAGCCAAGCCCTCTATCACCATCGTCTCTCCCAAACCTCAGAGACGAAACCCAGGTCCCAAACCTGTAACGACCCGGCCCGTCGTTACGGAAATTTCCACCCCGTTACCTTGCATTAACATATCTTATGCTTATATATCAGTGTTAGAACCTATCAGGTGAGTTAGGAGTGAATTGAATTAAAAATGAAGCAAATAGCATGTTTGAAGGAAGTTTGAATATGGAAAGTCAACCTAGAGTTGACTATCGAGTTAGAGTGCTCGGAATCGGATTCTGATGATTCGACTAGTTTCAAGGGATCATTTATGACTTAGGAGAGCAATCGGAATTGAATTTGGAGATCCGGTGTAGAAATAGGCTTGAATTGGCTAAGGTTGAATTTTGGCGAAATCCGATCGATAGGTGAGATTTTGATCCGGGAGTTGGAATGGAATTCCGATAGTTGTAGTAGTTCCGTTAGGTGGTTTTGGATATGCCTGCAAATTTTCAGGTCATTCGGACATCGTTTGGTCGGAATTTTGATCGAATGTGAATTTTTGAAGTTAAAGTTAAACTTAAGCTTAAATTTGTTGAAAAAGGACGATTTTGATGTTAACGATAGAGTTTTGATGATTGGAACAAGTTCGGATAAGGTTATAGGGCGTGTTGGTTCTTTTGGTTGAGGTCCCGGGGTCTCGGGTGAGTTTCGGGGTGGTTTCGGACCATTTCTAGGCCATTTTTAACTGCTGGTTTATGTCTGTAGCAGTGTTTTACGCGATCGCGGACAATGGGACGCGATCGCGGTGAATAAAATGTGCGAAAAGTATTAATGAATCGCGATCGCGTGAAATGCTCCGCGATCGCGAAGAAGGAAATTTTCTGTGCATGGATCCTACTTCGGAAGCTCATATCTTTTTATCTACAAGGAATTTTAAGGTGATACAAAAACGAAAGATGTAGCGCATCGTGTCTAGTTTTCCGAACGATAAAGAAATCGTGATTTGGACATCTGTGTAAATAGTTATGGACGTTACACTATAGGGTATCCGAGAAGGATCTCTAATACACATGTATAAATTAGGAAGCTTATATCTAGAAATGTATATGGATTCAGGAAATGAGCATCAAATGAAAGTTATAGCCCTATGTGTCTAATTTCCAGAACATCAAACCATTCATCATTCGGAGTTGTGTTCAAAACGTTATGACCATTATACTGAAGCCTGTCCGGAGGAACCGGAGTTTGTTCACCGCGATCGCGAAGCCCTTCCCGCGATCGCGAAGGGTAAATTTTGGGCCAAATTTTGTTATCCGCGATCGCAGAGCCATTCCCGTGATCGCGATGAGTAATATGCCTGGGCAGAATGTTTTTAAAACATTCCAGTCGCGAAATCAACCCATTTTTCCACCATTTTTGGTCATTCTTGAGAGCTTTTGGACGGGAATTGAAGGGATTTCGACGGAGAATCATTGGAGGTAAGTTTTATGAGTTAAATACATGATTTTATCAAAGAATCTTCCATTAATTCTCTGAATTTGGGTAAGAAATTAAGAAAATTAGGGCTTTGAGCAAAAATCTTAAAATGGGGATTTGAAGGACCATTTGTGGTCCGAATTGGGAGTTCTTGGTATGAACGGACTCGTGGAGAGACGAGAATTCCGAAAATGTGAGTTTCATAATTTTTCGAGATGTGGGCCCGAGGCTCGGGTTTTGCCAATTTCGTGATTTCTGATATTTTTCGAGTTCTTTCGATTGGGTGATGTTCCATTAGCCTATTTTGATATATTTGTGCTGATTTGTGCTAGTTTTGACATGCGTGGATGCCGGTTCGAGGAGACAAGGCATCGCGGGCATGAGCTTTCGTCGGTTCGAGGTGGGTAATACTTGTAAATGATGTCCTGAGGGTTAGTAAACCCCGGACTTGCACATCTTAGTGCTGTGTTGAGGTGACTTGCACGCCGGATAACGGGCATGGGGTAGAGCACCATTGGGGATCGTGACTTGGTCCGTCCCGCGTAATAAATAATAACACCTAATTGTTGAAATGAATTGGACTAATTATCATGTTTGGGCTTCGTGCCAATTATTTGAATCCTTCAGGGATTGGTATCACTGTTTCGATAACACTATGCATATTTTATTCTAAATTTAAGGGTTAAAATGGTATTTTGCTAATCAATATTTTTGTAAGGTTAGGAAAAACTTGAAAAGGTCTTAATAACATTTTTAGCTGTGAGCTAATATGATATTGTTGCCCGTAGGGCTTTCTTGATTATTTGTTAGACTGATTGGGCCGAGGACCATATGTTGGGGCATGACATTTCATGTGAGCATATGCATACACATACATGGATCGGACTACACGCCGCAGTGGTATACGGATCGGGCTGCGCGCCGCAGCAGGTGTGATATTAATATTGTGCTTGGGCTGTAGGAGCCCCTCCGGAGTCTGAACCCCACAGTGAGCACGGGTACCCAAATTGGATCGGGCTACACGCCGTAGCGGTCATATGCATTGCATGGCATACATACATTGGTTTATGTGTACTACATGGCATAACATTCAGCACTCATACATTACTGGCACACATGCATTAGTTGCCTTATTGACCAGATCTCCTGGTGTAAATTGATAAGGAGTGCTGAGCCCGAGGGGCTGATTTGAGTGCGGACTTGCACTGCTTGAGATTGTATCCAGGTATTGGTATATTATTATGAAAGAAAGTAGCTAAAATTAAGATTTCTAAATAATCTACTCACATATGCTTGAAAGGAACAAAAAGATAGTTCTGTATTGTGTAGCATGAGATAGTGCCTATCGTGGTTTTCTTCCCTTCAGCATTATTTACTTTTATTACTGCTGAGTTGGAAGTACTCACACCCGACTCCCTGCACCTTGTGTTCAGATCCAGGTACATTGGGGTGGAGCTGATTTTATTGCGACTCGGGAGTGCTTTTGGACAGTCGAGGTAGCTGCCAGCGTTCGCATGACCTGATTCTCCAGGTTTGTCTGTATTTTTGTTCTGATCATCCCACACTTGTGCACAGTTATATTCACTATTTACACTTTGTATACTCTGTAGAGGCTCATGACTCTTGACCCTTCGGTCTATGGGAGTTGGCACGTGTTGGGACTTGGTTCCCTATTTTTAATATACCTATCACTGTTGTGCTTAAATTGGATAAAGTGAGCTTGTGGCTCAGTGGTTATTGTTGATTGGTCGGGCTGGCCTAGCAGTGTGCTGGGCGCCATCACGACCGGATTTGGGGCCGTGACAAAACCCTAGCGCCATCCTCCACTCCCACCACCTAAAGCGACCCCTTCTCCGACGACCGAGAAAATAACACCCCTTAACCGCTTTGACCTCCCCATACCAAATCCCTAACCGATTAGTTTCGAATCATTGTAGAACGTATCGAATCTTAGATCGAAGATAGGATAAAAAAACCCTATTTTACCCAAACCCTCCCCAAATCAATACCCCACAACCCCCATAGCTTCCCCTCACCAAATTTGAACATGTTCGTATAAAGCCCTTTCTTTCTCGAGTGCTTTAAAGATTCCAGAATCTATTTCATCGCAAAGTAGTGTTATTCACTTGTTCTTGACTAAAAACAAGTGAATAATATTATTTTTTGCGGTTTAAATCGGAAGCCCAGTCGAGTCAAAGTTGGAAATGGTAATTTTCGTTCATTTCAGTTCCCTTTTGCTATATTTCTTTTCCGTTTTGTATACTTGTTTCATATGTCCGTATAATTGTCTTCTGCTTCATCTTCTTTCTGTTAATTTGTTTGTTTGAATCAAGGTTGAGTCCAGTTTTAGATTAATGGGTGTCATCATTTGAAGTTAGTGTTTTTCAAATTCTATTTTTTAATGGTCCGAGTTAGTAACAAAGTTCAGTTCATATTTTCTGAATTATGCCCATTGATGTTCATGATTAAGTCTAAGATGTTAAGTGTGTATATTTGATTTCTCTAATTGTAGCTTGGTCTTCGTCAAACCAATTAGTGCTCATAGTATTGATCTATTTCTGTTAAGTTAATTATGTTTAAGCCGTATTGTATGATATTTGATCCCCTGTAAAATTCAATGTCATTTTTTTTTAGGTTATCTTTAGCTTGTGAGAAACATAAACTATCCATCTTTAACTTAGCTATAGCTTAAATTTAGTTTTAGTTTGTTCCAATAATTCATTTGGAATTAGTCTAGGAGAATTGGTTATTGCTGCTGTAGTTCAGTTATTAAATTGGACGAAGTTAGTTATAATTGAATTGGGGTAAGATTGTGATTTCAGTAGTTTTAGAGGTTATTTTGGGGAGTTAGATTAGCAATAGTTGATGGCTGCTAATAGCTTAAGGGTTAATCAACATTATTAGGGGTTCCAATTAGGGGTTGCTAATTTAGATAGGAGGTACATTAGCTGATTTAAAATAATAAGGCACTACCTTAGTGGAAATAGATTAAAAAAAAACTAAAAAGATAAGCTGCCAAAGAGAGGGCACTCACTGGGGGCCTATTTAAGAGGCTGTAAGTGAGGCTTTTAGGATATATTCTATAATATAGAGATATAATATAGAGAGAAAACATAGAGATTATAGATTCTGCTATACATTGAGAGAAATTAGGGCATACATTTACTGATAATCTGAGAGATTGATACAAAGGATATAAAGAAAGACACACTGAGAGTTTAGAAGAGCTAGAAAAACAAACAGTTGCAATTTCATACTATTACAATAGTGTCTTTGCTCAAATTAGCCGAAACAACTTGGGATTCATTGAGGGTTTGAAATGGTTTGAACTTGTTTCCTTTTGAAAGTCTGTTATGAGTTTTGCAAATAGAGTTGCTGCTTTCTGAGTTGATCTCATCCGGTGTTTGGTTGAATTTTGAATTATTCTTGGCTACTGTTGGGTTCAATTATCTCTGGTTTACTGCTGATCTATTGTTGTTGTTCCTACTGACCTTCACTTTCTTCTTCGTTTCATTTTACTTCCAGGTACACCTCTTGTAATTGTTGATTATGAAGTGAAAATTTGAAAAAATGAACTGATGTGAAGTGTTGAAGTGCGAGAAATATTTTCTTTACCTTTGTTTTCATGATTTTTCTTTTGTTTTGATTTATCGTGACCCATTGTCTAATTTAGGCTTATATGAGTTGTGTGCAACTATTGGCAAAAGTGATTCTGGATTCATAGGTTAACTGTTAGTCCCCTTCTTGATTTCCTCAAGTTTATGTCTATTCATGGTTCATTGAGATGCCTTTATTCTGAATTGTTGGTTTCAGCTCATAAGTTTGGTCCTTCATGGGCCAAATCAGAATGTATTAGGTCCATATAGGTATTATTGAGATCCTGACTGTTGATTTTACTTGGTTGTTAATTTCAGTAGTGTAGTTTAATTTGGAAATCTATGTTAGTTGAAGGTAGAGATTGATTTAGGAATTATAAGGTTTTAGCACTGTTCAGTGTATGTGAACTTGATATTTTTTAGTAGTTTGGTTAAGCCATAAGGATTGAGCTTCTGTTGCTCATAAGGCACGGAATATCATCAAGAGTAGGGGTGTGCATTTAAATCGATTTATCGATAAATCGAATTGATTATTTGTTATCGATTCATCGATAAATGAAATCGAAAAAATCGAAACCTTATTGAAATGATAACGATAAGAAGTTGTACAAATCGATAATCGATAAGTAATTATCGATAAGGGTCAAAATCGAATCGATAAATCAAATGCACACCCTTAATTATTTCATCTACCATATTTAAGGAATGATCATATTTAAAGCTGAAGGGAATAAAGTTCAAGTTAATGGAAAATAGAATTAGCAGTGATGATGTATTTTTAATTTTTTTTAATACTGTTGAAGTGTTGGTGACATATATTTGATCCCTTACTTTAGTTTCGTTGCATATGTCTATTGACATAATTTTTATGTTATAAATAGTGTTTGTTTTATTTTAGCTTCTTTTTGTCCATATTAGTTAGGCGTGTTTATAGCGATATACTTTCCGTGGAATCTCGTAAATTTTCTTATTAGTGTAATTGATAACCGAATCGATAAACCCCAAAAATTAATAAATCGAAATCAAAAAAATCGAAACCTTATTGAAACGATAACGATAAGTATATGTTCAAATCGATAATCGATAAGTAATTATCGATAAGAGTCAAAATCGAATCGATGAATCGAATGCAAACCTCTAATCAAGAGTTCAGGTTATAATAGTACTGATGCATTTCAACTGTTTCCAAGGTTTGTTTTCATGTTTTAAACGTTTGTTCAAATTGTAATTCTGATTTGGATTCATTTAGGCAACATGCGGTTTAAACAATAATACGTTAAAATTCAGAATATCTTAGTTGTAAATTTTAATCATTAGCTGGTGGATTTTTTTTTTTTTTTTAAAGTCGTTGTATTTGCAAAACATTAAAAAACACGCACTGCGGATTCGATCGGGGACTTTATGGTCTGCTGAGGATAATTAGTTCTTCAATTGGGCTTGTTCTTAAGCCATCAGGGAGGGGTGTTGAAATCGCCCATTTTGATTAAACTTGAAGTACATAACCTGTTGGGCTCATGACAGGCCCAAGGCCAAATAAAACTAGACCCCGTATCTTGTGTTGACATCGCTTTTTATCCTAGTTTGAGATTTGTTTTAAAATCTTGCCCAATCTCTTCCAAATCATTTTTATTGATCTCAGGTTTATTTTAAAAGATGGAGATGAACCTTGGTTTAATTGCCCCGTTCTTGATTTTAAACATAAACGTAAAGCACCTTTCGAATCCCTCCGGGCTCTATTTTTTTTTTTAAATTAAGCTAGACTTCTTCACGCATAGTTGTGGTGAGCCATACTGCTTAATTCATAAACAGTTCACGGCTCTTGTAACTTAATGTGGAAACATACTGACTAAGAATAATTCGAGACGCGCCATGCCGAACAAAAGTGATAATTGCATAGCCCTCGTTTAAATTAATATTGATCCTTAGAACTCGAAGCGTGCGATTCAGCAAATTCCATGGCCCTCGCAAAATTAACAATGCGTTAGTTGCTTTAGGTGTGTCTTTCAATAATATTACCTTCCTAAGTATGGGTGCACATTTATGTGACCCAAATCCAAATCTCAATGGAGTCGAAATATGTTGACAACTACGGGTGTACTGGTGCGACGTGGTTCGAGATGCATTTTCATGATGTTGCAATTTTTATAAAATAATAATAGTCAAAAAAGGTTAAGTTTAAAATTTGCACACAAGTTCTACATGTATTAAAATCAGATAAATTTAGCCGAATATAACAGTTGAGCGACCGTGCTAGAACCACGGAACTCGGGAATGCCTAGCACCTTCTCCTGGGTTAACAGAATTCCTTATCCAGATTTTTGGTTCGCGGACTGTAATACAGAGTCAATCTTTTCCTCGATTCGGGATTCAAACTGGTGACTTGGGACATCATAAATCTCCCAAGTGGCGACTCTGAATTAAATAAATAAATTCCGTTTTGATTGTCCTTTAATTGGAAAAACTCCCTTTACCACGCCCTTCACGGATGCGGTAGCGCCAAAAGGAGGTGTGACAGCGACCTGCAGGCATTAGGAGCTATAATATTCTTAAACCCTTCAAGGTTTCTTAACATCTCCATGTACAAATCCAATCACATGCGGAAATGATTCATTACTAACATGAGGATCTTATTACTCGCTATACCATAGACATTACCTGCTACTCCAGTAGTTAGTTATCCAATCTATCGTCCTCGAAATAGCTAACTCGAGTTCATATTTAACTTTGTATTCATAATTACATTTGATACCCTCATGGTAAATGTAATGGTCGACCTATGGATATAAGTTAAATTACTAATATTTTAGTTGTCTTCCCTTTCTACCCGAATCTTTCCATTCCAAATCAGCTGCTTTCTTAGATATTCACTGCATTACCGAATCACTCATGGTTATTAGTGGCATGCTAAAGTAGCAACACTGATTTTCACTTCAAGAGACAATGAAAGGTCAAAAGGGTATTTCAATAAAAGTTACTCTAACTTCTTTTTGATCTCACATAATGAAGAAGCAGGGATTCATTCTTCCATTATCTCATGGTCGATAGCACACGTGGTATGAAATACATGTTACGGTGTTCTCACCTTATATTGGTGCATGTGTCTTATTCTATTAATCATTCAACACCATACAAATCTTGGCCTAGACACCTCCAAATGTCTAATTCTAATTTCTCACTTCAATAATCCTCAAACAATCTTCTTAGAGAAACTTTCATGTGGCTTACAAAATAAGTCATAATCGAATAGTGAGTTCGTAAGCATGATTAGTTGTCAAGACCGACATCTACAAGTAAATACAACATCGCATTATCCAAGGATCTATAAGGTCTCATCTCTTCATGATTCTTAACGTAAGAGGTGATTGCTCATGTGAGAGAGCCAATTCGCGACTTGTTCAACACATTTTATCAACAAAATATTCATCACATACATACGAGATATAAGCATAAATTCAAGAGTCAAATTTTGATGAACATATTATAATACTAAAGTCATTTTAGAATACATAAATATGTTCATATCCTTTGCAAACCTAGAGCCATAACATCTTTCTCAAACAAGACTCTAGATATCGCCTTTATAAAAGGATCGGCTGTCATGTTTCGCGTAGGAATGTACTGTAAATTTATATCTCCACTTGCTACCATGTCTCTTACAAAGTTATATTTGATATCAATGTGTTTGGTCTTGCTGTGATACTTTGGGCCTTTCATATATGCAATAGCCACTTGACTATCACAATATAAAGTCATGGCACTTTGAGAGTTCTTTGCATATCCAAATGCTCAAAGAATCTCTTCAACCAAACACCTTCTTGTATTGCAGACGCACAAGCCACAAACTCAGCTTCCATTTTTGAAAGGGCTGTATAGGTTTGTTTCTTACCTTTTCATGATATAGCACCACCATTAAGTAAGAAGGCATAACCGGATGTTGATTTTCTATTATGCCTATCACCAGCCCAATCAACATCTGCATATCCTCTCAAGTATAAATTATTTCCACTATAACATAGTGAATAATCTGTAGTTCCTTCAAGTATCTGAAAATTCTCTTCACAGCTTTCCAATGATCTCTTCCAGGATTGGATTGATACCTGCTAACTAGACATACGACATAACAAATATTTTGGTGAGTACACATCATAACGTACATCAAGCTCACACAACACTTGAATATGGAACTTGAGACATGTTTTCCTTTTCATTTCAATCTTGGGACACATTTCAAGGCTTAAAGTTTAACCTCTTGCTATAGGAGTATCAATGAATTTGCAACTATTCATGCGAAAACGCTCCAAATTTTTTTTTTATATAAGTTTCTTGAGATAAACTCAATAACTTTTTGGAACGGTCTCTTTGGATCTTAACTCTAAGAATATAGTCTGCCTCGCCCATATATTTCATGTCAAATGACTTTGAAATCCATGACTTGATAGTTTTCAAATACTCCAAATTATTTTTGGCCAACAAAATATCATCCACATAAAGAGAAAGAATACAAACATCCCATTGAACTTCTTCACATAAATGCAATGTTCTTCATCGATCATGGTGAAATATCACCTCCTTGTTAAATCTAAGATTGCTTCAGGCCATAAATATATCTTTTTAATTTACAGACCTTCTTTTCTTGGCCTATAATGATGAAGCCTACCGGTTATTCCGTGTTTATTTCTTCGTTTAGTTCTTCATTTAGAAAAGCTATCTTTGATGAAATTCCAAATCCAGACGTGCAACAATAGCCAAAAGTAAGCGAATTGAGGTAAACTTCACAATTGGTGAAAATGTTTCCTCATAATCTATTCCAGCTTCTTGAGTAAAGCTTTTTGCTACCAATCGTGCCTTGTATATTTCTATTGACCCATTCGCTTTGTGTTTAACTTTGAGAACCCATTTGTTCCCAATGGCTCTACGCCCGGGCGGAAGGTCAACTAGATCCGAGACTTTGTTGGTTTTCATGGACTCTAATTCTTCTTTCATTGCTTTCATCCACTCATCTTTTCCAGGGCTCGATAAAGCCTCAAAAACAGACTTTGGCTCATCTATATCTTTGGGAGATACCAAAAAAACATAATCTTTAATGTCATAAGTACGTTTGGGTATATTTTTCTCGGAACTTTTTCGTAGTTGAAATTCAGGTTCGTTAGAGGGATTTTGGGATTGAGAGTTCCCACACCCACTCAGATCAAGAATAAGATCTTGATCAATTTGATTATTAACTATGTTAGAAGATACTTGCTGACTATCTGAGTTTAACATTTCATAAAGAGGCTCTCCATTCTTTACCTCGCCCTTCTTTGGGAAATTATTTTCCAAAAATGTGTCATCTCGCGATTCAATCTCAGCAATACTTCCATACTCTAATTCACCAATGAGCACATACCATTTGGAGTGTTCTATTCCTCCTTTCTAATACACAATTTTGTTGAAGTGTGTACGAAATAGTTAATTGTCTGGTGATTTCCTTCTCATTGCACAATTCTTCAAATTCTTTTAAAAGATATTCACGTCCTATATCAGTTCTTAGGGTCTTAATCCTTTTGTCTAATTTATTCTCGACTTCATTCAAATATTTTTTAAAGCATTCAAGTGCTTCAGATTTATGAGAAATCAAATAAACATAACTCAAGCGTGTGAAATCATCAATGAACGTAATGCATATAAAGCACCGACCTAGCCCTCACATTTGTAGGACCACAGATATCAGAATGGATTAATTGCAACGGAAAAATAGCTCTCTTAGCCTTTCCAAATGGTTTGCGTGTAATCTTTCTGGCAAGACAATTTTCACAAGTTGACATTTCAATTTTAGAGAAAGAACCTAGATGTCCTTCCTTAGCCAATCTATTCATTCGATCCTGCCCTATGTGACCTAATCTTGTACGTCATGTAATAACATTAGCATCATTTTTACTAGAATAACATGCCATAGTATAGATGTCAACATAATAGTTATATGTAGAAGGATTATAATCTAACACAATAAAACTATCATGACGATGTCTAAAACAATAAAAAATACTATCATGAGTAATTCTAAGACCACTGCGACTAAAGTTCAAATTGAAATCTAAATCTAGAAGAACATACACAAATAATAAGTTTTGTCGAATCTATGGAACATATAGGACGTCAAGCAACATTAAAGATCGGCCACCACGCATGTCCATTCTGCAAATGCCTATCCCTTTGACTTCAAGCTTTGCATTATTTTCCACATATACATGCTTTGATCCAGGTGGAACTCGTCAATACTCTATAAAAAGCATAATGGCTCACATAGTCGGTGGCCCCTAAGTCTACAATCTACACAGGATAAGATTCAATTAGTAAAATAGTGCTAGAATGTAACGACCCAATCGGTCGTTTTGAGATACGGCGCGTCATTCAGCAGTTTGAGGCCATGAGCAACTTCATCTCAAGTATATTGACTTGTGTGTATGGTCAGAATTAAAATTCAAGAAGTTTGGAGTCAAATTTAAATGAAAATTTCTCATTTCCAAAGGTTAAAATTGAAGAAATGAACTAGGATTGGAATTTTGAGTATACGACCTCGGAATTGAGATTTGAAGGTTCTAGCAGGTTCATATGATGATTTCGGACTTGGGCGTATGCCTGGATCGGGTTTTGGATAAGCGCCGGGAGCGTTTTGGCGCATATTATGGAAGATAGCATTTTAGAAGAAATTGCATCAATTTGGCTTAAAATGCATTTTAGTGTTATTGATGTCCGTTTGGGATTCCGAGACTGGGAGTAGCTCCGTATGGTTATTCTGGATTTGGGAGCGCGATCGGAAGTGAATTCGGAGGTCCGTGGGTCATTTTGGAGTCGTTTGTCTAAAGATAGAAAATTGAAGGTTTTTGAGAAAATTTGACCGGAAGTGGAAATTTTTATATCGGACTCAAAATGCAAATCACATGGTTCGGATAGCTTCGTTAGGTGATTTGGGACTTAGGAGTGTGTCCGGAATATTTTTGTGATGACCGGTGTAGAATTAAGCTTGAATTGGCAAAGTTAGTATTTTGGCGAATTTCGGTTGATAGGTGAGATTTTGATCCGAGGGTCGGAATGGAATTCGAAAGTTTCTGTAGCTTTGATATATCATTTTGGACGTGTGTGCAAAATTTGAAGTCAATCGGATGCGATTTGATAGGTTTCGGCATCGGAAATAGAAGTTGGAAACTTCAAAGTTCATAAAGTTTGAATCGGGGTGTAATCCATGGTTTTAGAGTTGTTTAATGTGGCTTGAGGCCTCGAGCAAGTCCGTAATGTATTTTGGGGTTGGTTGGTATGATTGATTGGGGTCCCGGGGGCCTCGGGTGTGTTTCGGGTTGTGATCACGCTCTTATTTGATGTTTCAACATTTGCTTCTTTGAACATAAAGGGGTACCATATTAGGTAAATTATCTCCAAATTCAGTTTTGTTTGAACCATTAGATCCGTATCGTAATTTCGGAGCCATAGCAAAAGGAATCGTCGAATTTGGACATCGTATGAGGAAGTTATGCTCATTTCCATGCCACGAAAAGTGCTGGTGTCTGTCAGAACCGCAGAAGCGGAATTTGACCGCGGATGCGGAACCGCAAAAGCGGAAATAGAACCGCAAAAGCGGTCCCGCCTATGCGAAAATTATCGGCAAAAGCGAAAAAATGGCCTGGCAGTGACTTTAAGTCCAAAAACATTTCAGACGCGGCCTATCACACAAAAACGCCATTTTTGAGCTCCAAGAGAGGATATTGAAGGGGAAACACTGGGTTATCATCGGGAAATCATCGGGGGTAAGTTTCTTGACCTTAATTCGTTAGTTTATCATGAAATTCGTGATTATTTCACTGTTAATGGAGGATTAATGGACGGTTTGAGCCCTAGGCCTAAATTTTAGAAAACCTTCGATTTGAATGGGCAAACGAAGTCCGATTTCGATAAATTTTATATGCACGGACTCGTGTTGAGATAAGGAACCTGAATATATAACTTCTGTAATTATTCGAGAAGTGTACCGGAAGTCGGGTTTTGGCAACTTGTGAGTTTTGGTGTATTTTGAGTTGTTTTGATTGGGTAATGCCCAATTGGCCTATTTTGATGTGATTCTATTGGTTTTTATCAGATACTACAACTGTCGAGGCTGACATTTGCGGCAAGGGAGTTGTCTCTTAGCGGTTTTGTACCGTAGTCGAGGTAAGTGGCTTGTCTAACCTCGTGTGGGGGAACTTTCACCCCTAGGATATTATGTGATATTTTAAATGCCTTGTACGCGAGGTGACGGACGTGTACATACGCTGGTTGTTGTGACACACACTTACTTGAATTATCCGAGTAGTGATATTCCTGCTCTTAGCTGATAAAAGTGTTACTTTTACCCGGTATTAGTTAGAAAGGCATGATTAGCTAGGATTCAACATGTCTAATTGCCTAGTTGACTTACTTGAAGTTCTTGATAAATTGTTGGCACTAGTTTTGGTGAAGTTGTAGTTAAACATATTATATTCTCTCTGTGTGTTTTCTTTATTTGATGTGTTAGTGGACTGCGGGTTCAATTCCCGGAGATCCCAGGGCTGTGGGTTCGATTCCCAGAGACCCGAAGTGATATTTGTAGGGACTGCGGGTTCGATTCCCGAGATCCTGAGTTATTGGTAGGGACTGCGGGTTCGATTCCCGAGATCCTGAGTTATTTGTAGGGACTGCGGGTTCGATTCCCGGAGATCCTGAGCTATTGATATATTATTGAGATGTGGATTGCGGGTTCGATTCCCGGAGATCCTGAGATCTATTGAGACATGGGCTGCGGGTTCGATTCCCGGAGACCCAGGGGTACTGTTAATGGGACTGTGGGTTCAATTCCCACAGGTCCTGGACTTATTAATTGAGTTTGTTATTTGTTGTTAGTTAATTGTAGACAGTTGCAGTAATCATTTTATTGTTGTCATTCGGAATTATTATCGTTTAAACTTCTTATTATTGTTATTATCATTTTTGTAATTGTTTTCTCTCAGTAGGGCCCTGACCTTCCTCGTCACTACTCCATCGAGGTTAGGCTTGGCACTTACTGAGTACCGCCGTGGTGTACTCATGCTACTCTTCTGCACACTTTTGTTGTGCAGATCCAGGTACATCAGGACAGGCTCATACTAGGTGATTCAGCAGCACCTTGGGAGACCTCGAGGTATGATCCGCTACGTCCGCGGATCCGGAGGCCATCCTTCTATTCTGATAGTTCTAGTAGATGTTTTTCCTTCATCTTGTTGTTTAGATACTCTTTACACATAGAGCCACAGTTGTATTTCTCTTAGTCTGTGTTACCCGTGGGATTCTGGGTCTTGGTGGTGTTTATATAGTGTGTTTGACGGGTGTATGTGCCAAGCGACACAGATTACATTCTTATTTATATCGTTTTTCGCTATTTCTTATTTAATGTTCATAAACTTGTATATTCCAAAATGTGTTAGGCTTACCTAGTCGTGGGGACTGGGTGCCGTCATGACATGTTCACGATTGGTGAATTAGGGTCGTGACAAGTTATCAGAGCTCTAGGTTCATAAGAGTCACGGGACACAGACCGGTTACTTAGATTCTCGTTGATCGATACAGAGACGTCTGTATTTATTTACGAGGGGCTATGTAACTGTTTAGGAAACTCTTCAATTCTTTGAATTCCTTCTCGTGCGCCATTTATTCAGTTGGAGCCTATGTCATACGTTCTTTTGCATCCACTCGTGTATTGAAATTTGTGCGCTCGGTATCATGTGCGCCGACGGTTCGTGATGCTGCAGAGGGATTTCAACGGAGTCAAGAATTTACTCAACTATTGTTACCGTGTGTCATCCATATCGATAATGCAAGAGAATTGAGAAATCTTCAATTGTGCACATAGGGGTGCACTAGGTTCTGACATTCGGTTGATAAGTACGGTCTTGAGAAAGTTTACTTAACTGCCTAATCATCACGGTAATGGTAGAATCACAAGGTGGATGTGGAACTAAAGATAGTTGGTGGTAATGAAAACTATATGGTTCATATGAGATATCTATTTGGCGAAGGATTCAGCTAGCAGAGATACTGGGGAAAATGAGTTTAACTATCTTAAGAAGGACATGTACCAAACGAATGTCTTGGACTGTCTTATGATGAAGATGTACAAATGATAAAGGCCATTGTCATGGATTAACAAGATGTATCTTAAGGCTTCGTGTCAAGTGAAAGGATTTCACTATCAACGATCTAATTATGGGTCATGTGTCATATCAGATTTGGCATGCGATGTATTTAGGTGCTATTCAAAAGTTCTTGAAAACTTACGGATGGGCAAGAGTTGAGGCTCGTATGGCATGATGTTGGGACTTTGGATGTTCCTATGTCCCTAATAAACTCTACATTTTTTTATCAGCAGGGAAATATTCGACAAGGGCTACATGGTGCTTCGTAGGTGTGTGAGAATCATAGTATATTTTAAAGTGTCATTGGTAGAGAATGCTCGGTGCATGGAGCGGGGTAATGTTTGGTTGTATCGGAATGAGGTCATACCCTATGGGGTCAGAGTGCTAATAGGGCAAAAGTGATTATGTTCGTAGGTTCAAGTGAATTGCAGTTGAATAAGAGTAGATGACTTGAGTGAATTTTTCTAATGTGCTCGAGAGTCGTGTAATAGTGGCTTTGAGCTAGTGGGAGAGTCTCACCGCTTATGATTTGGGTCGCATGGCTAATTACCTGCGTGAATTCTGGATACTAGCGTATTAATGGGTTATTGCAGCCACGGGAAAAGGACCATATGTGGTAATTTGAGTATATGTATTGTTGAATGCATGTTATGTTTAGCCTTACTGGCTCATGTTCAAACTTGAGGGAAAATTCATGATTTATGCCTCGTATAGGTGCAAGCTTCGCGGGAAGTGATTCCGCTGGGTGCTTTATCGAGAGGGTATTCATATGTTATAAAGACATTCAGTAGAGTTGGTTGCGTACTGGGGGCAAGTTAGAACCAGATGGTTCTCAATAGCGGTCCTAGTGAATTCAAGAGGTAAAGTGTGGTGCCCGATAATTCTGAGTCTATAGGTACAGTTAAGGCTCAAGCTTTTGAAGCAACTTATGAAGAAAGGCACAAAACGATTTATGATGTTTTGACTTGTGTTGTAGTATTTGAGAGACATGAAATGGTCGTCGTTCTGGAGATAGCATGGCCTTATGATTTAAGGTCACTCGGGG
Organism: Nicotiana noctiflora; assembly: GCA_032618575.1. Taxonomy (NCBI): domain Eukaryota; kingdom Viridiplantae; phylum Streptophyta; class Magnoliopsida; order Solanales; family Solanaceae; genus Nicotiana; species Nicotiana noctiflora. The sequence continues at coordinate 68,669 of JASVEL010007211.1, forward strand.
TGAGTGCAGTTGGAATAAGTTAGGTATTGAAGGGAGATATTAACATTTCTAAGGCAATCCAGGATAAACTGGAAGGAAGTAGATTGATTAGCCATAGCTGAGTTGGCATATTAATGTCAATGATCGGTTCATGCAACGTGATCGAGTTATGCATGTGATTTGTTGCGGTGCATTTGAGACTTGTCGACCGCAATGATTGATGTTATTTTGAAGTATTCTTCTGTTAAGGGCCTATTATGAGTAGGCAGATCTCGGGAAGGGTTATGGTGTCTTGGACCACTACTTAGATATTGGCATATTCGATGGCTATGAGAATTCGCCGTATGTTGTTATAGCTCTCCTGTAGTGAGTTAAATGGAAGGTCTTATGTGATGAAGTATTAGCCTATCGTCAGTTCTAGAGCTATGATGGAAATTGTGTCTATCGTATATCGGCACATGATGTGCAGTGAGTAGTATAAAATTTGAAGTAAGGACCAAGGTCACAGTTTGGTCAATGAATGTGAAATAAAGAGCTCGGATGAGCAGGAAAGGAGTTTCAGTGTTTTGAGTAAGATGGGTATTAACATCAGTATCATTTGAGATCGGTGTTCTGTGAGAAAGGCTTTGCATCCCGGTTAGGGACTCCTGATCGCTTTTCAGTGTTAGTGCAGCCGGTAGGTTGAATGTGCAGGCCCGTTTAATTATTCGGAAAATAGTGGGAGCTTGACCCACAAGAAGATTGTATAGGTGTGACTTGTAGTCACTTGATTGGTTAGAAATTTAAACCAAGTATGGGGATTTTGGTGATATCATTCAATTGAGAATTTATGTTGGAGGGCACTCTGCTTATTGGGTTATAGAGCTGTGAAATACTATTGACTTAGCTTGGCACGACCAGGATAGACTTAAGGTCGGTGGATAGATTTAAATGTGGACGTGAGCCTTGCATCAGGCCGGTTGTGTTTCTTCCAGCAATGCGCCCTTTGTGGAAGGATAGTCGCGGTCGTATTTCGCGGTTAGTTAATTCATGTAAAGATATATTGCGACGTATGAGTGTGAGACGACTTGGTAAGTTCCTTATGTGTTGAGGTTCCGCTCAGCGGTGATGTTATATGAGCATGATGGCTCTCGAGACTCAGATCTTATATCGCACCTCAGTTGTGCTTGAGTTTATAGCCTATGGCGCTATATGTTTCCTTGTGACTAATATCATGCACCTTAGTATGCTTATGATCGATATTCAGCATTTTGATGTGATGAGCTATTCAGCTCGACGTATGGCTCCTTGTGTGAGTTTTATACAAGGATCGGGTGGCACGCCGCCATGGTTATATTATTTGGATCGTGTGGCACGCCGCCATGGTTATATTGTTTGGATCGGGTGGCACGCCGCCATGGTTATATTGTTGGGATCGGGTTGCACGCCGCAACAGTGTGATGTTTATTTCAGTGTCTATAATTGCTTTTATGTGTTATGTTTCCTATTTTCTGAGGAGGTCCATGTTAATGTGAGAGTTGAATAGTTCTTTCTAGTGTTCGCCTTCCTTTTGTATCACGTACGAATTAGTAGCCTACTGGCACATTATGTCATCTTGCAGGACTTTTGATTATGTCTGAGGTGGCTTATCGCCTGAGTAGTTCGTACTGGGTGAGATGAGGTTATGGGATTTGGGGTCAGTGCAAACTGATTATATAAAGTATATTATAGAGGAAAATAACATTCTCTAGTTTAGGACAAGGTACTGGATCTTGTTAGAATTATAAACTGAATGATTTGTTGACTTGGCAACTAAATATGAATTCCTGCACATCTCTTCCGTCGTATCGGTGTTGTAAAAGCTAGAGCAAGACCCATGTAGGTCATGAGATGCAATGAGAGCATCAGATTTGTGGAATTTTGACTATTATAATTAAAGAATATTATTGTGGTCCCATGAGTAAAGTGATGCAAAGTGTGAAATCAACAAAGTTATGCAGTCATGTATGGGTACATCATGTGAAAAATGATATTGTGGTCGTATGATGGGAACATGCTAGGCAGGAAATTCCGGATGTTGGAATTGGGTCTAATGGCTTATTTACTCGAATAAAGGAGTATATCTATAGAGTTATCGAGCTAATGTGCTCAAATGAGTTGTGGAAGCACGGGAAGTTGCATGAGATGTTAAACCAGTGATTTTAGACTACTTCAGTGTAGTTCTCAGCACGTTCGAGGACGAACGTATGTTTAAGTGGGGGAGATTGTAACGACCCAACCGGTTATTTTGAGATACGACGCGTCATTCAGCAGTTTGAGGCCATGAGCAACTTCATCTCAAGTATATTGACTTGTGTGTATGGTCAGAATTAAAATTCAAGAAGTTTGGAGTCAAATTTAAATGAAAATTTCTCATTTCCAAAGCTTAAAATTGAAGAAATAAACTAGGATTGGAATTTTGAGTATACGACCTCGGAATTGAGATTTGAAGGTTCCAACAGGTTCATATGATGATTTCGGACTTGGGCGTATGCCTGGATCGGGTTTCAGATAAGCTGGGAGCGTTTTGGCGCATATTATGGAAGATAGCATTTTAGAAGAAATTGCATCAATTTGGCTTAAAATGAATTTTAGTGTTATTGATGTCCGTTTGGGATTCCGAGACTGGAAGTAGCTCCGTATGGTTATTCTAGATTTGGGAGCGCGATCGGAAGTGAATTCGGAGGTCCGTGGGTGATTTTGGAGTCGTTTGGCTAAAGATAGAAAATTGAAGGTTTTTGAGAAAATTTGACCGGAAGTGGAAATTTTGATATCGGACTCAAAATGCAAATCACATGGTTCGGATAGCTTCGTTAGGTGATTTGGGACTTAGGAGTGTGTCCGGAATATTTTTGTGATGACCGGTGTAGAATTAAGCTTGAATTGGCAAAATTAGTATTTTGGCGAATTTCGGTTGATAGGTGAGATTTTGATCCGAGGGTCAGAATGGAATTCCGAAAGTTTCTGTAGCTTCGATATATCATTTTGGACGTGTGTGCAAAATTTGAAGTCAATCGGATGCGATTTGGTAGGTTTTGGCATCGGAAATAGAAGTTGGAAACTTCAAAGTTCATAAAGTTTGAATCGGGGTGTAATCCATGGTTTTAGAGTTCTTTAATATGGTTTGAGGCCTCGAGCAAGTCCGTAATGTGTTTTGGGGTTGGTTGGTATGATTGATTGGGGTCCCGGGGGCCTCGGGTGTGTTTCGGGTTGTGATCACGCTCTTATTTGATGTTTCAACCTTTGCTTCTTTGAACGTAAAGGGGTACCATATTAGGTAAATGATCTACAAATTCAGTTTTGTTTGAACCATTAGATCCGTATCGTAATTTCGGAGCCATAGCAAAAAGAATCGTCGAATTTGGACATCGTATGAGGAAGTTATGCTCGTTTCCGTGCCGAGAAAAGTGCTGGTGTCTGTCAGAACCGCAAAAGCGGAATTTGACCGCGGATGCGGAACCGCAAAAGCGGAAATAGAACCGCAAAAGCGGTCCCGCCTATGCGAAAATTATCCGCAAAAGTGAAAAAAATGGCCTGGCAGTGACTTTAAGTCCAAAAACATTTCAGACGCGGCCTATCACACAAAAACGCCATTTTTGAGCTCCAAGAGAGGATATTAAAGGGGAAACGCTGGGTTATCATCGGGAAATCATCGGGGGTAAGTTTCTTGACCTTAATTCGTTAGTTTATCATGAAATTCGTGATTATTTCACTATTAATGGAGGATTAATGGACGGTTTGAGCCTTAGGCCTAAATTTTAGAAAACCTTCGATTTGAATGGGCAAATGAAGTCCGATTTCGATAAATTTTATATGCACGGACTCATGTTGAGATAAGCAACCTGAATATATAACTTCCGTAATTATTCGAGAAGCGTACCAGAAGTCGGGTTTTGGCAACTTGTGGGTTTTGGTGTATTTTGAGTTGTTTTGATTGGGTAATGCCCAATTGGCCTATTTTGATGTGATTCTATTGATTTTTATAAGATACTACAACTGTCGAGGCCGACATTCGCGGCAAGGGAGTTGTCTTTTAGCAATTTTGTACCGGAGTCGAGGTAAGTGGCTTGTCTAACCTCGTGTGGGGGAACTTTCGATATTATGTGATAGTTTAAATGCCTTGTACGCGAGGTGACGGGCGTGTACATGCGCTGGTTGTTGTGACACACACTTACTTGAATTATCCGATTAGTGATATTCCTGCTCTTAGCTGATAAAAGTGTTACTTTTACTCGGTATTAGTTAGAAAAGCATTATTAGCTAGGATTCAACATGTCTAATTGCCTAGTTGACTTACTTGAAGTTCTTGATAAATTGTTGGCACTAGTTTTGGTGAAGTTGTAGTTAAACATATTATATTCTCTCTGTGTGTTTTCTTTATTTGATGTGTTAGTGGACTGTGGGTTCAATTCCCGGAGATCCCAGGGCTGTGGGTTCGATTCCTAGAGACCCGAAGTGATATTTGTAGGGACTGCGGGTTCGATTCCCGAGATCCTGAGTTATTTGTAGGGACTGCGGGACTGCGGGTTCGATTCCTGGTGATCCTGAGCTATTGATATATTATTGAGATGTGGACTGCGGGTTCGATTCCGTGAGATCCTGAGATCTATTGAGACATGGGCTGCGGGTTCGATTCCTGGAGACCCAGGGGTACTGTTAATGGGACTGTGGGTTTAATTCCCACAGGTCCTGGACTTATTAATTGAGTTTGTTATTTGTTGTTAGTTAATTGTAGACGGTTGCGGTAATCATTTTATTGTTGGCATTCAGAATTATTATCATTTAAACTGCTTATTATTGTTATTATCATTTTTGTAATTGTTTTCTCTCAGTAGGGCCCTGACCTTCCTCATCACTACTCCATTGAGGTTAGGCTTGGCACTTACTGAGTACCGCCGTGGTGTACTCATGCTACTCTTCTGCACACTTTTGTTGTGCAGATCCAGGTACATCAGGACAGGCTCATACTAGGTGATTCAGCAGCACCTTGGGAGACCTCGAGGTATGATGTGCTACGTCCGCGGATCCGGAGGCCATCCTTCTATTCTGATAGTTCTAGTAGATGTTTTTCCTTCATCTCGTTGTTTAGATACTCTTTGCACATAGAGCCACATTTGTATTTCTCTTAGTCTGTGTTACCCGTGGGATTCCGGGTCTTGGTTGTGTTTATACAGTGTGTTTGACAGGTGTATGTGCCAAGGGGCACAGATTACATTCTTATTTATATCGTTTTCCGCTATTTCTTATTTAATGTTCATAAACTTGTATATTCCGCAATGTGTTAGGCTTACCTAGTCGTGGGGACTAGGTGCCGTCATGACATGTTCACGATTGGTGAACTAGGGTTGTGACATAGAAACATATATATCACTAAGAGATGCGCTTTGAAATGCTACCTTTTTCGTGTTAGAGCACTCATAAGTAAAATGCCATGGGACTTGGGAATTGTAACACTTTGTGAGCACGTGATTTTTGCCTAACATGAATTACTCCCACAAAATCAAAACAAAAATTATCTATTTTATGGTGTGTATTTTTTGTGAATTTTTGTGTTATTTTGGTATTTGTTTGCATTTGTATATACGTGATTATATGTGTTTAAATTAATAAACAATACAAAACATATGTCGTGCTTACGTTTCTTATCTAGTTTTGAAATTAGGAATAGTTAATTTTATCTTACAAAAAACGAAAATCACAAAAATAATTCATCTTTTACGTTTTTCGGTATTTAAATGCTTAATTGTGTGATTTATATTTAATTGATGTTTAAATTGAGTGTGTTAATTGTTAATATAACTTAATTAGTATTTCTTATAATTTAATTGATTTTGTAGTGTAATTATAAATTTTTGTTTTAATTAGAAAATTAGATTAAAGAGATAAGAAAAACAAAATTAAACAAAAGAGGAGGAAATCGGAACTGGGCCACACAATCAAAACCAAGACCAGGCCCAATACAATTATACCCTCAACCCAGCCCAATCCCATCCACACCCGGACCGACCCAGCCCCAAATTAACTAAAAGACCCCGTCCAGATGATCTCAACCGTTGGATTCATTTGATCTAACGGTTGGGATTAATTCGTTCATTTTTTAACCCCAAACACCCAAAACCCCTCATAACTCCCTCATTTCCCCCCCCCCATCGTCTTTGAGAGACGACCCAAACACCTCCCCTAACCCTAACGCCGCCTCTGCTTCCTCGTCTGAAAAAGCCGGCGGCGACAACGCCGGCGACTCCCAAACTAACACCACGGAACCCCCATCACACCCCAAACCCAAATTCGTAAACCCCTTACCTCAAATCCATCCATAGCTCCTCGAATCTTCAATTGAAGATTCGAGTCAAAACTCAACCAAAGCCAAACCATCCCAAATTGATACCATACCTTCACCTCGTATCCCTAGTCACCAAAACCCCAATAGTTTGACTCGAATCTGGCCAGAAATCATTAAGCCCGAAAAACCGAATTGCAAGAACCCTAAATTCCGAATTAGGGATTTATTTTCAGATTTTCAAAGAAATTGGGGTCTAATAGACCTTAATTGATTTGTTTTCGCTTGAAAACATTTCAATTAAGGTTCGTTCGATTCCAAATACGAAAATTCTATGTGACCGGCCACTGCTTTGGTTTCGATTTGTTCGGAGGTACTGTTTTATTTCCTCTCTTTCTTTGTTATTTTATTTGTTTTGATTATGGTTGTTCATTTGTTGTTATTTCTCTTCGGACAACTTTGATTTTCTATTTTCTTCATCTATTTGGGACCTTTTATTTGGTCGACTTGCTTGCTTCTGATTATTTGTTATGAATGACGAAGTTATGAGATAAGAACTCGATTCGATACTTCGTCGAATAGCTAATTCTTCATTTTGGACTGTTTTGGCCGAAAATTCCTTGATTCACTGTTTTGAGATTGTTTGTTTATCGATTGTACGTATCGTAATCGATTGATTGTTATTTGAATGTTGGAATGCATATTCGCTTCGATTAATATCGTCAAATGATTGTGTTCTACATTTTTGTTTGGTTGGCCGAGACTTGTCGAAATCGTTGATTCGTCGATCAATTGTTATCAATCATGTGTTGCAATCAATTAGTCGGATGTTGACGATTGGTTTCATATTGTTACATTTTTGGCCGAGAATCCTTGGAATCATTGTTTTATCAGTTTTTATTTGTTATCAATGATACATGTTGTGTTTAATTGAATGTTTGTCTAATCTCGTAGAAATGGTTGTGTGAAACCTCAGGCAGTGCTTTGTTTTGCTTTGAATTGAACTGTTATGTTTAGTCGTATGATTCTGTTGATTAAGCTTAGGAAATATGGATTGGATATAGCTGTATTTCCAATGGGACTTTAAGGAAAATATAGTTGTAACTCTAATAGGTTTTTAAGGAGAAGATAGGTGTAATTCTGATAGGCTTCAGAAATGAAACTAACAACCAAGTTTCAAAGAGTGCAATGCACATGTAAAGGCTAGTGGAACCTGCTGGACAGCAGGTTATGACACTAATTTCCTGCCCTTTCAGAGTTCTTTAATTAAAAAGCTATACTTATACAACTGAAAAGTGAAGAAAAGGTGAAACAGCATAAGCTGGACAGATCTAGAACTAAAAAGTAGAGCTGTTACTTTGGATCTCTAGGCTATAAAATGGAGAGGCACTCACTGGAAATGAGGATACATACAGAGAGACACTAACTGAAAAACAAGAAAAATACTCTCTGGAAAACACAGAATACAGAGAAGAATACACACTTTGAAATAGGTGTTTCTCTGAAAATATCCGTCTAAAACAATCAATAAACATAAGATTTTGAGAAACTTAGCTGAGCAGCTTCTTTTAGTTGGAGTCAGATAGATCCTGTTGTTTCAGTTCATAAACACCCTTAGCTTCCTCAGTGAAATTGATTCTGTTTTCTACTTTTCCTTCTTCTTGGTGTTCTGGATTCTTTGCTTTGATATCAAATCATCCCCGGGATTGTTGTTGGTCTTTGGTCGTTATTTTTCTCTCGGATTCCTGGTTGGATTTTATTACTGTTGTGCTGTCGGTTTGTCCTTGGTTCGCTTGCTGCATACTGTTCTGCTATTAACCCCTCCATTTGTTCGATTCTACTTCCAGGTACACATCTTTTGAGCTTGATCATTCTTGTACCGGAAATGAATTGGAAGACCACTTTGAATCTTTTGTTTGAAGTCATGACATAAATGATCTTGGTTAACTATTTATTAAGGACTATTAGCTAAAATAGATATCGTACAGTTATTCATTAGAAGATTGAAGGTGCATTAGTCTTGTATGTCTAGTTAGCTCTTACTTTCATTATATACGAATTGAAGCAAAACTTGCTAGGCTTGTATTTGTGAACTTGGATTATTTTGGACTGTTAAAAAAAAAAACAGATATCAGTTTTCATTTATACTTAATTAGTTTCTATATTTTTTGTATACGATTTGGATTTGTGTAAGTAAAACTAGCTAATTCGGACTGGGATTCCCTTTGATTTTACATAGGTAATTTGTTAAAGTCAAGTAGTCTAAGCATATTCAAGATGTTGGTTCGGGTAAAGCTTAGCTATTAATATAAGATGTTTGGAATCATTTTTGATTTTTCTTTACTTTGATTTTTCTTTTTCTTTGAGGTCTAGTGATAATTAAGCAAGCGAGACGAGTTAGCCAATGCTTTTAGATAACAATGTTAGTCGACTTTAATCGTACAATTTCGATTTCGTCAATTAACGTCAGATTGAGGATAGCGAAATCCAAAGTAGACAACCTCACGTCTAAATAATTATCCAAGGCGAATTATTTCTATTTCGTATATTTTGGTCAATTTTCCATTAGTTCACATCTTTTCATTCAATCTCCGGCCATAAGTCAAAAGCTAGGAAATAACACTTTATTTGGTACGATTTCTTTAATTGGAAATAATTTTAAGGGATGCGCTCTTAAATAAATTGATTTTTTTTGGGTTTAGTTTTACAATGGCTCTAAATCGGCATGGTTTCAAATAAGTAACCCGAATATTTTTTTTTATTTACCTATCTGTTAAAATCTGAGTCTATATTGTAATTAGTCTTTCTTTTGGTATGGTTTCAAATTAATAGAACGGTTTTAAAGTTTTTAATCAGAGCATATAATTTATAAGCATGTATAAAATCAGGAATTTTTAGCCATTTGTAATAATTGAAGCGACCATGCTAGAACCACGGGATTCGGGGTGCCTAACACCTTCCCTCGGGTCAACAGAATTCCTTACTTAGAATATCTGGTTCGCGGACTTCATTTGGAAAGTCGTAAATTTCCTCGATTCGGGATTTAAATAAATCGGTGACTTGGGACACCTTAATTAATTCCAAGTGGCGACTCTGAAATAAATAGAATAATCCCGTTTCGAATATTGTCATTTAAATTGGAAAAACTCCCTCGCGCATCTACCCCACCGGGTAGCGGGCGCGCCAAAAGGAGGTGTGACAGCTCTGGCGACTCTGCTGGGGAATAAAACTCAGGACTACCGGTTCGGGGTTTAAGAATTCGAGCTTTGAATAATTATTTTATTTGGCTTATTTATTATCTGATTTTATTACATGTTTATATTTTATATGCTAAATATTGCTTTACCGCTTTGATATTTCGTGAACTGTATATAAATTGTGCCGATACCCATTTTTTCTCTTTTCGGAGTCTTCTGAAATACAATACCGGGCATTTGTTGGACATAGCCCGTTTTTCTAAAGATAGCTGTGGTGCTTGGCACCCGGTGAAGGATTTTGTAGTCACACATGTTTAGGGGGAGAGTTTTGTCAATTAAGCCGGAAAGCCATGCTACCGGTGCACTGACACTCTTCGGCTCGAGTTGTCCGCTCGAGTTAAAACCAGTCTAGACACTTTTTCCAACAGGATGATGACTTAGAATAACAAAACTTTATGTCGGATCCCCGATAGGAACGTTATTTGCATCATGTGCATATTTGACTTAGGAGGCTCAACACAGGGGTTGGGCCTGTCTAGGACAGGTGTACCCGAAACAAAAAGACCAACTTGTTGCATCTTTTTGTGTGCATTTATTTGTTTCGATCTTACATGCCGACCGGTTTGTTAAAAAGAGGAAGAAGTGGAAAACGTCAGGGTATATAGTCAAAATAGTTTTATGGAAAATAGTTAGTTCTTTGAAAATAAATTCTGAAAAAAATGCAAAAAAAAATTCCAAATAAATTTTCTTAATTTTACGAAAATAGTTAGTTCTTTAAAAATAAATTCTGAAAAAAAAAATGCAAAAATTCCAAATAAATTTTCTTAATTTTACGGAAATAGTTAGTTCTTTAAAAATAAATTTTTTAAAAAAAAGAAAAATGCAAAATTTCCAAATAAATTTTCTTAATTTTACGAAAATAGTTTAGTTTCTTTGAAAATAATTTTGAAAAAAAAATGCAAAAAAAAAAAAAATTTTCCAAATAAATTTTCTTAGTTCCTTTGAAAATAATTTGTTTTAGAAATGTTGTTTAAAATAGTTTGTTTTCTTTTCTTAAAATGATTTAGTTCTTTTATTTTCGAACTACGCAAGTTTGATTCTCACCAAACATGAGATACGTAGGCAACCCATATCGGGCTCAACTAATACTGATTTTTTTAAGAAAAACAATAATAAAAATATTAGAATTAGGATTTTTGTTCTTAGTTGAGAGTTAGGAAATTTTGCAAAAATAGCCAAACGCCTCAAAAGGGGCGCCGGAGGACTAATTTCGCAAAACGGAATATAGACATCACACTGGTATCCTGTTATACAGCCTTCAAATCTTCTTCAAGTGTTGAAAGGCCGTATTAACAATATTCATTTTTTTATAATAAAATAAAAAAAAAATTCTTGAAAAAAAAAATCTTAAGTTCATTTTTTATCTTTTCTAGGATCGGCATGACTTCCTCGCAACGAATCGGCCAGAAAAGGGTGAGAGACGAAATACCACCTATGTTCATGGTCCAGGACAAAACCCCAGATCGGCTCTGTAAATGGTGGACTAGTTTTTCAGCTTGGGAAAGAAATCAAGTTCACAAACACCTCAAGTTTCTTCCGGACATCATGATGATAAAACCGAACAAAAATGTGATCAGAGCTTTAGTGAGTTTTTGGGACTCAACAAGCAATGTGTTCAGATTCCGGGATTGCGAAATGACACCCACTTTGGAAGAATTGGGCGGACTCACAGGACTCGGAAGAGATTTGCACAAGATGAGACCTGCAGCTCCTAGGCAGATGGGTGTGAATAACTTCTTGAAAAAGTTATGTCTCCGGCGGGTTCCCCTGGGTTGTCTGGAGAATGGTTGGGTGCCACTAGATTATCTCTACGACAGATTTGGTGATAAGAAAGGGTTTGAGAAATTCTCAAACGCTGAATTTGTTAACCAGCTGAATTATGACGCCTGGGGAGATTTAAGAATCTATGCTTTTATGATCGCATTTTTGGGAACCATGGTTTTTCCCGAACGTGGCGGACGCATCAGAATCCGTTTAGCTGCAGTGGTCTCATATCTACAGAGCAACGAGGAACACATTGTTCTTCCGATGATACTAGGAGACATCTTCCGGGCCTTAACTCGGTGCCAAGAAGGACAAGACTATTTTGAAGGTTGTAATATCTTATTACAAATGTGGTTTATAGAACATCTCTATCGTCACCCAATTGTGATAAACTTCAAAGCGGATTGGCTGAATTATATTCGCTGTCATACAAACAGAGCCGCCCGTTGTAACCTTCCGGAAGACTTGAGGACTTGGCAAGAACTTCTCAACTCTTTGAGAGCAGATCAACTTACCTGGAATTATTATTGGTTCCCTTCCGCCAAAATCATGCATATGTCGACATACCGCCTATTCTACATACTAATGGGTTTCAGGGGTTTCCAACCATATGCCCCGCTACGTGTCATGCGGCAGTTGGGAAGAGAAGAGAAAAGGGCCCCAATTGAGGATATGCGATCATTTGTATGGGAATTTGTGACAGAAGAGACCCCGAGGGAGACTTATGCACAGAAGGTATGGTTCGTTAGTCGACTCTCCGACATCAACGAGATGGTTGCCGATCGGGAATGGGGAGAAGTGAGTCTCGCTTATCTTGAATGGTTCTACAACCAACCAATACCAGAGCAAAGGTCAGAAAGGTCAGTGAAGTATGCCGTCGATTGGGAGAGAGAAATAGAAGCCAGAGTTAGGGAGGTTGAGCATGAGACGACACAAAATTTCCAATCTTGCATCAACACTTTAAAAGAAGACAAAGGAATCCTGGAAGCAGCCATGGACATACAACAGGCTGACTTCGATCGGGAAAGGGCCGGTTGGGAGCAGGAAAGAGAAGCACTCCAAACTCAAATTCAAGAGATGCAATTGGTCGCAGAAAGGTCAAGGAGGAGTCGGAGTGATCAGATGCTGATAAACGATTTGGAAAGGAAAGCCTTTGAACACCAAGAAGACTTGAAGAAGGCAAAAGCGGCTTTGGTTGCAGTCCGGACAAAATGGAAGAGAGCGGCCCACCAAGAAGCACTCCGTCTACAACAAGTAGAGAAAGACTATGATGCGATCATCGTTGATTTGAGAAAAGCAAATGCCACTCTTAGAGAGCAAACTCTCAGGCAAGTCCAGGATGCTAAAGCAGATAGAGACCGTTGTCACAACTTGATGGCATGGATGGAAAGACAAATAGATAGGCTCTTGGACTATGTCTCCGGCAACTCTCGAGTATTAGGGGCAAAGAACAGGCACATAGGGCAGCTGCTCAGAGAAAAAGACATAATCAGAACCAGGATCAATGAGATCGGGCACTACATTACTATGAGGTGTTTGAACTGCGAACGAGTACCTCGGCCGGCCCTCTTTTTTTCAATCATGGAATGTGTCCACCAAGTCATGGCAGAATTGGGAAGCATACAGAAAGATCTTACCCCAAGAACTGCAGCAAGCCCAAACAACGCCCCCCGGGCGTAAAGATTCGAGGCGTTGGAGCATGCTTAGAAGAGTCTTTTTTTTTAGAGTCTGTTTGTCCTTTTACAAGTTTTTCTCCATTGTTGTCATTTTGCAAGTGTTTCAAGTTTGACGTTTGTTGAAATAAAATTCATGAACATTTTATCTTATGTCTATTGTTTCCGAACTACGCCCAGTCTGATTCATGCGGGGACATGATACGTAGGCAATCCGCATAAGATCCGACCATCAATAAAATAAAAATATATATATATATATAATAATAATAAATAAAAAATAAAAATAAAAATAAGAATAAAAATAAAAAGGGGGGGGGGGAGAAGTTAAGAGAAAAAGAAGATTGACGAAGGATGAAAGCGAAGGAAAATACAAACCGGAATGACGCATCGCAAATGAATACATGTAGCAACATTATCACCTGTATAAGTGCATCACACCCAACGTGAGATTACTTATTTGTTATGTTGTTTCAGACTAACCGTTTGTTTGCTGAAATCCAGGTTTTAGTAAAAGTGGTTGACTTTGCGGTAATCCGGCACCACATTCGTACTTCACAAGGTCCAAAGGAAAAGTTCGGCAGCCTGAGAGTACTCATTCCTATTTCACTAGGTCAAAAAAGGGTGCCGACATGTCTTCAGAAATGCCTTTAGCAACCATTCCCGTTTCGGAGGAAAGCTCATTGACAACCATCCCGGCTACTGAGTCGGCAGCTTTGGAGGAGAATAGAATGTTGCGTTGCCGCATGCTCGAGATGTTGGACGATTGGAACAACGGGAAAGAGCCCCGAGTCTGATCCCTGGGTTCCCTGAAATTCTTCTCAGGTCAAGCGGAATTTCAAATACCCCCATCAATTATCCGCCTACTCTATTCGGGTATTCTAACGCTACAAACCTCTCTGAATCACCCTCCACGTCCCATCCTCGGGTGACACCACATGATACATCTGCAAGAACGTCGGTTGAGTTGCCAGTTCCAATCACGACGCACCCCACCGCACATGCTCCTTTCTTCGACTCCTCATCCTTTACATTCCCAGCACCACCGCTTACACGGGACCATACCCAGGTTGCAGCCAATATATATCCTCAGCTGCCTCGATATGAGTTTCTACCAAGCCAAAATCCAAAGGCCCCCGAGCAGGATGAGATGGAAAAAATAATGAGGAGTTTGGAACAAAGCTTGAAGAACATGCAAGGTCTGAGTGGACAGAAAAGTGTATCTTACGCCGATCTATGCATGTTCCCGCACGTCCACTTGCCATCAGGTTTTAAGACACCAAAGTTCGAAAAGTATGACGGGCATGGCGACCCCATTACTCATTTGAAGAAATACTGCAATCAATTGCGGGGTGCCGGCGGTAGGGAAGAATAGTTGATGGCGTACTTCGGAGAAAGTTTGGTCGGAATAGCATCAGAATGGTATATGGATCAAGACATATCTCGATGGCACATCTGGGATGATCTGGCCAGAGATTTTGTGAAACAGTTCCAATACAACATCGATATTGCGCCAGACAGGAATTCTCTATCGAACTTAAAGAAGAAGCCCTCGGAAAGCTTCAGAGAATACGCCATCAAATGGCGAGAGCAAGCATCTAGGGTAAAACCCCCTATGGACGACATTGAAATGGTCACGACTTTTCTCCAAGCTCAAGAGCCGGACTACTTTCAAAATATGATGTCGGCGATGGGAAAACCTTTCGCCGAAGCAATCAAAATCGGAGAAATGGTAGAAAATGGCTTGAAAACAGGGCGAATTTTGAGTCAAGCGGCCATTCGGGCAACTTCCCAAGCCATTCAAGGCGGGTCTGGAGGGATGCCCCGAAGCAAGAAGAAGGAGGAAACTGCCATGGCGGCAGTAGAAGACAGGAGATATCGAACTTCAAGACAGGTATTCTCCGACAGGGCCCCCCAGCATTACTATCCACATCACAGCATGGCTTATGCTCCTCCGCCTCCACCTTATGCAGTCATGAACATTCAACCTCTGGCACGGCCACAGCCACCAGCCAATAGGAATCCACCTCCTTTCCAGAGAAACCAACCCCCTTACCCAAACCAGTATAATCCACGGCCAAACAACACCCGACACCGTGAGCAACCCAAAATGAGCTTTACACCGATTGGGGAGCCATATTCCACTCTTTTCCCGAAACTCAGGCAAGAAAACCTACTGCAGCCCGTTCCGCAGAACAGGCAGAATCCAGACTCTCCTGCCTACCAGAGGGGGATATACTGTGCATATCATTCAGGTGTTGAAGGACACAGTACAGACAATTGTTGGACGTTGAAGAAGGCAGTACAAGAATTGATCAATCAGGGGAGGATCGTCTTCGCAGATGAAGACATCCCAAATGTGACAAACAACCCATTACCAGCCCACAACAACGGGCCGGTGATTGGAATGATTTGTGACGACAAGGAATTTGACCCAGCTTTGAAAGCGATAATCGCCATCGCCAACATAGAGAAGCGGCCTGCGGCTCCCCCGAAACAAGAGAAAATGGGGAAAAGGTTGAAGTTCTTGAAACCAAATCTGAAAAGACGATTGAATTGAAAGCATCGTCTCAGAAGAGCGGAGTCCTTTACCTCTCACGAGGTAGAGTGGAAAAACCATTGTCCATAGGTGCCCCCAAGAAGTTCCACTTAAAGAGAGAAACATCAATGTATGTACCAAAGGGAACTTATGTGGCCCGAAAACCAGATGAACCGTGGTTATTGCACGCGTGCAACAAAAACCAATGACAGATCCATCCGCAGTACCCTGGAGCTACCAACGAACACTCGTTACGCGCAAAGGGAAAGAGATTGGGGGAAATTCATCTGAGAGTGTCCTAGGACAGAAGTACTTAAACACACAGGAGGTAAATAACGCCACACAAAGGCGTTTCCCGTCAAAGAAACCTGTAAGTGCTGAAGAGGCAGAGGTCTTTTTTCAAAAGATGCAAATGCCTGACTATGAGGTGATAGACCAACTGCGCAAATGCCCAGAACAGGTGTCGATGTTGTCCCTTCTAATGAAGTCTACTGAACATCAGAAGGTTTTGCTAAAAGCCTTGAATGAGGCATACGTGCCTATTGAGACTTCATCCGAACAACTTGAAAGAATGACAGAGAGATTCTTCGCGTTCAATCAGATTTCTTTCAGTAAAGCTGATTTTCCTTTGGAGGGTGCCGCCCACAACAAAGCTTTACATTTGACTGTTAAAAGCGAAGGCTACTATATGAAGAGGGTCATGGTTGATGGGGGTTCGGGGGTGGACATATGCCCGCTTTCCACTTTAGGCCGCATAGGAATCGGAGCTGAAAGGATTCGGCCTAACAACATATGTGTGCGAGCTTTTGACGGTGTAAAAAGAGACACCGTCGGAGAGATTGATGTAATTATGACCATCGGCCCGGTGGACTTCGAAGTGACATTCCAAGTTTTGGATATGGACACTTCTTACAATTTTCTTCTAGGGAGACCATGGATTCATGCGGCCGGAGCTGTGCCCTCTACCCTCCATCAGATGTTGAAATTTGAGCACAAGGGACAAGAGATCGTGGTCCACGGGGAAGACGAGCAATCAATTTATCGAGATCCGTCCATCCCTTGCTTAGAAGCGGAAGCGGGAAGCGAAAACATTGTCTATCAAGCTTTCGAGATTGTGTTGGCAGATCAACACGAAGAAGGGAACCCTCTCCCCCAACCTTTTTTGTCTAATGCCTCCATCATGGTGGCGAAAGAAATGATTAAACATGGCTTCCAACCAGGAAAAGGTTTGGGAAAGTCCCTACAAGGAGTGCCAAAGCTGATAACTTTACCTGTAGCTGAAAAGTTCTTCGGGGTAGGCTTTCGCCCAACCCTTGAAGATGAGAGATGGGCCAACAAGAGAAAGGAGAAAGGATGGGTTCTGCCGCAACCATTGCCACATCTGTACCAAACTTTTGTCCGACCAAGGTACAGTGAACAAGAAGAAGACGAGGTCTTCACAGCGGAGGAAATTGAAGAAATATGCGGGGCCATGAGGCAAATGCTCTATGATGTTAATATGGTCTAATCGGGAGAAGGAACAAGCACCGCTGAGGTGCTGTATGTGGGCCCTGAAGCTAAATTGCAAAATTGGAAAGCCACACCCTTCCCAATCAGACGGGAGTTCTGGTAGATTTGTCCTGTCGTTTTTCCTTCATCACAAGTTACTTCAGGACGTAGCTTGGATGTTTTTCTTTGTTTTCTTGTATTTTGGTTTCCCCAATGTAATTTTGTTTGTTTTTAGAAAATTCCAAGAAAATAAAATAAACATTTCCTCATTTTCGCACTCTTTCTAATTTTGTTATTTATTCTTCCTTTTTAGTTCTAATAATACAGCTTTAAATAACATGACATGCTTGCGGAACTCATGCTCAAATCCGAACACGCCACCTAATCTGGAAATAATGAACCAAGAACCGGAATACGATGAAGACGAGGCTTTTAGGGAAATAAATCGAGAATTGGAACATTTCGAGAATAAACCTAAGCCAAACTTGAATGACACCGAACCGGTTAATTTGGGAAGTGATGAAGAAGTCCGAGAGACCAAGATAAGCATCCACACAGATGAGAAAACACGAGATGCAATAATCCAACTCTTGTTTGAATTTAAAGACGTGTTTGCTTGGTCTTACGACGACATGCCGGGATTAGGAGCTGATCTAGTGGTGCACAAATTACCAATCTACCCTGACTGTCGCCCAGTGCAACAGAAGCAAAGAAAGTTCAAGACTGACATCAGTGATAAAATCAAAGAAGAAATCACTAAGCAGTTGAAAACAGGGGTAATTCGAGTGGTACAATACACCACGTGGTTGGCTAATGTTGTGCCCGTGCCAAAGAAGGACGAAAAAACTCGAGTGTGTGTTGACTACCGAGATTTGAATAAAGCGAGTCCTAAAGATAACTTCCCTTTACCGAACATCCACATCCTTGTTGATAATTGTGCCAAACATGAGATACAGTCGTTTGTGGATTGTTATGCGGGATATCATCAAGTGTTGATGGATGAAGAGGACGCCGAGAAGACAGCTTTTACCACACCTTGGGGGACTTACTGTTACCGAGTCATGCCATTCGGCTTGAAAAACGCAGGAGCAACATCATACATGAGAGCTATGACTGCCATTTTCCACGACATGATGCATCGGGAAATAGAGGTGTACGTAGACGATGTGATCATCAAATCCAGAACTCAAGGCGATCATGTGCGAGACTTGAGGAAATTCTTTGAGAGGTTGCGGAAGTACGATTTGAAACTGAATCCGGCCAAATGCGCTTTTGGAGTCCCGTCAGGTAAACTTTTGGGTTTCATAGTCAGTAGAAGAGGTATTGAAATAGATCCCACAAAGATAAAATCCATCCGGGATTTACCTCCTCCCAGAACAAAGAAAGATGTAATGAGTCTTCTAGGCCGACTGAACTACATCAGTAGGTTCATCGCTCAATTGACTTCCACATGTGAACCCATATTCAAGTTGTTGAAGAAAGACGCTGCAATCAAATGGACAACTGAATGCCAAGAAGCTTTTAACAAGATCAAAGAATATTTGTCAAACCATCCAGTCTTAGTCCCGCCAGAGCCGGGGAGACCTCTTTTCTTGTATTTAACAGTCTTGGAAAACTCTTTTGGTTGTGTTCTCGGACAACGTGATGCGACGGAGAAGAAAGAGCAGGCGATTTACTACCTGAGCAAGAAATTCACTAGTTATGAGGTCAAGTACACTTTGCTGGAAAGAACGTGTTGTGCTTTAACTTGGGTTGCTCAGAAATTGAGACACTACCTCCAAGCCCATACGACTCACCTTATTACTCGGTTGGATCCTTTGAAGTATATATTCCAGAAACCGATGCCCACCGGAAGATTGGCAAAGTGGCAAATCCTGCTCACTGAGTTTGACATAGTCTATGTCACTCGCACGGCAATGAAGGCCCAAGCATTGGCAGACCATTTAGCCGAGAACCCGATCGACGAAGAGTATCAACCATTGAATCCCTACTTTCCTGATGAAGAGGTAAATACGACGGAAGTTGTTTCGGAAGACAGTCATACTTGGAAAATGTTTTTCGATGGGGCGGTAAACACTAAAGGTGTAGGGATTGGGGCAATCTTGATCTCTCCTGCTGGTCAGCATTACCCGGCCACGGCTAGGCTCCATTTCTTCCGCACGAACAATACGGCTGAGTATGAAGCTTGTATCATGGGCATGAACATGGCAATTGATCAGGGTGTCGAAGATTTGTTGATCATGGGAGATTCAGATCTAATTATCAAATAATCTCAAGGTGAATGGGAAACTCGGGACGTTAAACTCCTCCCTTATCGACATCACATGAATATCCTTGGCAAGTGATTTGCATCAATAGAGTTCAAGGTATATCCCACGATGTCACAATGAACTAGCTGACGCACTTGCCACTTTAGCTTCAATGCTACCTTATCCGGGCAACGCCCATGTCAATCCCTTGGAAATTCAAATCGGGGAAAGCCACGGTTATTGCAATGCAATCGAAGAAGGACCAAGCGTCAAGCCATGGTATTACGATATCAGGAGAATTTCTGAAAACGCAAGAATACCCAGAGCATGCTAAAAGAGGACCATTAGGAGACATGCAGGTGGTTTCTTTTTGAGCGACGAGGTCATGTATAAAAGAACCCCAGATCTTAACCTTTTAAGGTGTGTTGATGCCGAAGATGCAGGAAGAATCATGCACGAAGTACATGCAGGAGTATGCGGACCTCATATGAATGGGTATGTCTTAGCCAAGAAGATCCTTCGAGCAGGCTATTATTGGATGACCATGGAGAAAGATTGTTTTGGTTTTGTCCGAAAATGCCATCAATGTCAGGTACATGGAGATCTGATTCATGCACCTCCAACTGAGCTGCATCCTATGTCAGCGCCGTGGCCATTTGTCGCTTGGGGAATGGATGTCATCGGCCCGATTGAGCCGAAAGCTTCGAATGGACACCGATTCATACTAGTGGCTATCGATTACTTCACAAAATGGGTCAAAGCCGTCACTCTCAAATCAGTCACCAAGAAAGCTGTGGTGGACTTTGTACACTCAAATCTTATTTGTCGTTTTGGTATACCCGCAACCATCATCACAGACAATGCTGCGAATTTGAATAGTCATTTGATGGAAGAAATATGCGAGCAATTCAAAATCACGCATAGGAACTCCACCCCTTATCGGCCCAAAGCCAATGGTGCCGTGGAAGCAGCGAACAAAAACATTAAGAAGATTTTGAGAAAGACGATCCAAAGCTCTAGACAATGGCATGAACAATTACCGTTCGCCTTGCTGGGATACCGTACTACAGTACGCACATCGGTAGGAGCAACTCCATACCTGCTAGTCTATGGAACCGAGGCCGTGATACCGGCAGAGGTAGAAATTCCTTCACTTCGTACGACTGTTGAAGCAGAGATTGAAGATAGCGAGTGGGTTAAGACTCGTTTGGAACAATTAACTTTGATCGATGAAAAGCGAATGGCTGCGGTCTGTCATGGACAACTGTACAAACAAAGAATGGCTCGTGCTTACAACAAGAAAGTACGACCGAGAAATTTCGAAGTAGGTCAGTTGGTTTTAAGACGCATTCTTCCACATCACGAAGAAGCGAAAGGAAAATTCGCTCCTAATTGGAAAGGACCATACATCATCAGAAAGATACTGCCAAGAGGAGCATTATACTTGGGAGACATGGAAGGAAAAGATCCTGAAACGGCTGTGAATGCAGATGCTGTGAAAAGGTATTATGTCTGAACTTGCTTCAATGAGGTCCTCACAAGTCGAAATGATTGAAGGCTTTTATTCCCGCTACCCAAACACTACCAACCCTTTTTATAAACCCTTCGAGCCGGTTACCTTTCTTTGACTACCCTCTTTGGAATCCAAATACAAAAAAAAAAAAAAAAAAAAAAAAACAAAACAAAGTTCCTGAACTACGTTCTGACTTGATTCCGAAAGGATACGTAGGCAACCTCTCCCCGAGGTTCAGTCACACCAAACCAAAAATCCCAATTTCCCCAAAAAATGAAACTGGGGCAGATAATATTGTTGATTCGGTTTAAGATCCGTCAAGATGATTCCAAAGTTGTAATTTTGTCTACAATTCTTGTTACCCGAACCGAGTACAAGTCCTTCAAGATCGATTGGAAGTTGTGAAAACATCATTGTTGCGATCCGAGGTTCCTGGAATGAAAAGAAATAAAATGAGAGAGTCTTATTGGTGAAAACCTTCGGGCACCATAAGACGATGGAAGTAGAGAAATACAAAATGAGAGAGCTCGTTGGTAAAAACACGCAAACAGTGCTATCTGGCGATGGTGAGAAGAGAAATGAGAGAGGTCGATTGGCGAAAACCCGCAAAAGGGCGCTATCAACTGAAAAGTTTGTTTCACCACGAGAGGTCCTGGCACGGCTCCTTAGCTCGGAAATATAGACCCGTTTTGGTTCACAAGAAAATGGGAGTTTTGTAACGATCAAGCATCTGGTCCGAGGAGCATGTCATGTTGGTTAAAGTCAGCATATACCTCAGATAAGTCCTTCTTTTCTCCCCCGAAAGGGACTCCTCTATCTTTGATACGTTTTTCCGTTCTTTGATTCATTCTTTTTCTTTGAATCCCTTTCGGTTTTAATTTTAATTCTGAAACTATTACAAAAGAAGGTGACATGACCGGTTTTACAGGACTCCGCCTGGTAAAGAAGAAAAGAAA
Organism: Nicotiana noctiflora; assembly: GCA_032618575.1. Taxonomy (NCBI): domain Eukaryota; kingdom Viridiplantae; phylum Streptophyta; class Magnoliopsida; order Solanales; family Solanaceae; genus Nicotiana; species Nicotiana noctiflora. The sequence continues at coordinate 90,385 of JASVEL010007211.1, forward strand.
AACAGCCTCAGTGGTATATTGTTACAATCCACGATTGGATCGTAATGATCGATTGTTTCCAAAGAAAAGGAGTTTAGAAAGGAAACGGAAATCATAGGCTAAGGTCTTAAAAGAGACGGAATAAGGCAGAAGGATAGAACCCACACGGAAAATCCTCATGGAATTTCGGGAATGAACCCGGTCAGTTTGAAAGGAAGTCACCCCAAAGACAATTGGTAGCAAACTTCTCAATGGAAATGGGGAAACGATCAAGCAATGAAGATAATCAAGGCCGCAAAAATCAACCACTTTTTCAACTGATAAAATGTTCTTTGTTGAAAGCAGGTCTGTTTAATTGTGCGAGAAGAAGGTATAACTCAAAGAAATTGAAATACGCAAGCTTTGAAATGGCTTCGGAACAAGGAAAACGCATAAAAGGGTAAGTTTCTTTTTAGAGATTTATTTTATACATTTGTTGATTTTTAAAAAGAAAGCCTAAAAGAAGGCCCAAAAAGAAGAATAAAAGAAAAGAAAATGAAAACTCAAAAAAAAAAAAAAGAATCAAATCATATCAGTCCAATATCTGTTTGGACCCCGGTCAGAAAAACCGAGGGGCTCCCGTGGACGACAAGATGTGAGAAGTGAGGCTTAGGTGGTTTGGACACGTGCAGAGGAGAACCATAAATTCCCCGGTTAGGGGTGCGAACGGTTGGCTTTGGCAAGTACGAGAAGAGGTAGAAGGCAGGCTAAGAAGAATTGAAGCGAGGTGATCAGGCAAGACATGGCGCGACTCCAACTTTCTGAGGACATGGCTCTTGATAGGAAAGTGTGGAGGTCGAGCATTAGGGTTGTTTCATAGTTTTTCCCTCTTTGTACCGGGTAGTCTGATAGAGTTTTGCCTATGTCTGGTAGCGGTCTATGTTGTGTTCACACTATTTTGTTATTTTGCATATGATTATATTATTGCACTCCCTTTCACTTATTTGGTGTATTTTAAGATATTATTATTACTTCTCTTGCTTCTTTTGTTGTTACATCTCTTCTTTCGTTTCTTTTCTGAAATTACTATCTCTTCTGTTGAACCGAGGATCTCCAGAAAACAGCTTTTCTACCCTTCTATGGTTTGCGTACATCCTACCGTACCAAGACTCCACTAGTGGAATTTTACTGGGTATGTTGTTGTTCTAACCAAAAAGGCCCTTAACAAGATATAGTATATGCCAAAATAACCTTACTTATTTTAAACCTAATACTCAGGATATTAATGTATAAGTATCTCTTCTTATTTTTAGGATAACTTTGAAACTTTTATCCCCGGTCAGAAAACCGAGGATCTCCCAGTCAGAAAACTGCGGAGCCATTTACTTTTACCTCGGCCAAAAAACCGAGGATCTGACGGTCAAAAAATCGTTAGATATTGTTTGAATTCCGGCCAGAAAGCCGTGAAACTCTTCTACAAAATCCCGGCCAGAAAGCCGTTGAACCTTTGTGAAACCATGATTTTCTTACCCAATGCCAAAGAGTCTTTTAATCACTTTCTGTGTCACAACTAACTCACGAAATTTTCCTAGCAAAACTGGGGCAGAAAAATTTCGTTCGTTTGTTTGTTTTGTTGTCTAAATAGGTTTGACCTCGAGACGCAAGGATCGAGATAACCTACAAATGGGACATCAATCCAGAGTGAAGAAAAGAAGAAAAGAACCGAAAGAAAAGATTTCAAACGTTGGAGTAAACAAAGGCGCGGATTGCTCAGAAGATGATTGAAGTAACAAGCTCCGCCGACTCCGTTTCACTCAATGTTACAGAAATAAACAAGCACGTACAGCTTGTGGAGCATCAAGATTCGGATCGAGGTCTACAGCAAATCAGCTAAGATTCAAGATCAAGTTTTCAAGAGAATCATAGATAAGAATCTTGTAACTCATAGTTTGATAGCATAGCTAGTTCAGCTTTAATTTCTTTTGGTGTAATAAGGAGATCAGTAAGCAGTAAGCAGCAACATGCAGCAACGATAGCAACAGTAACAACAAAGTGTCAGTCCACGGTAGTCCCAGCTACCAAAACTTCCCGAACTACATTGACCTGATTCCTGTTTAGCCCGGGATATGTAGGAGGCCTCCGAAGCAAAGGCTCGGTCAAACTCTTTCAAAATGCTTCCCACGGAGTATTCAAACGGGCAAAAATCGCTCGTATTTGCTCATTTATCTTTGCACGAAAACTCTTCGTGGTTTTGGGAATTGTAACACTTTGTGAGCACGTGATTTTTGCCTAACATGAATTACTCCCACAAAATCAAAACAAAAATTATCTATTTTATGGTGTGTATTTTTTGTGAATTTTTGTGTTATTTTGGTATTTGTTTGCATTTGTATATACGTGATTATATGTGTTTAAATTAATAAACAATACAAAAAATATGTCGTGCTTACGTTTCTTATCTAGTTTTGAAATTAGGAATAATTAATTTTATCTTACAAAAAACGAAAATCACAAAAATAATTCATCTTTTACGTTTTTCAGTATTTAAATGCTTAATTGTGTGATTTATATTTAATTGATATTTAAATTGAGTGTGTTAATTGTTAATATAACTTAATTAGTATTTCTTATAATTTAATTGATTTTGTAGTGTAATTAGAAATTTTTGTTTTAATTAGAAAATTAGATTAAAGAGATAAGAAAAACAAAATTAAACAAAAGAGGAGGAAATCGGAACTGGGCCACACAATCAAAACCAAGACCAGGCCCAATACAATTATACCCTCAACCCAGCCCAATCCCATCCACACCCGGACCGACCCAGCCCCAAATTAACTAAAAGACCCCGTCCAGATGATCTCATCCGTTGGATTCATTTGATCTAACGGTTGGGATTAATTCGTTCATTTTTTAACCCCAAACACCCAAAACCCCTCATAACTCCCTCATTCCCCCCCCCGCCCCATCGTCTTTGAGAGACGACCCAAACACCTCCCCTAACCCTAACGCCGCCTCTGCTTCCTCGCCTGAAAAAGCCGGCGGCAACAACGCCGGCGACTCCCAAACTAACACCACGGAACCCCCATCACACCCCAAACCCAAATTCGTAAACCCCTTACCTCAAATCCATCCATAGCTCCTCGAATCTTCAATCGAAGATTCGAGTCAAAACTCAACCAAAGCCAAACCATCCCAAATTGATACCATACCTTCACCTCGTATCCCTAGTCACCAAAACCCCAATAGTTTGACTCGAATCTGGCCAGAAATCATCAAGCCCCAAAAACCGAATTGCAAGAACCCTAAATTCCGAATTAGGGATTTATTTTCGGAGTTTCAAAGAAATTGGGGTCTAATAGACCTTAATTGATTTTTTTTCGCTTGAAAACATTTCAATTAAGGTCCGTTCGATTCCAAATACGAAAATTCTATGTGACCGGCCATTGCTTTTGTTTCGATTTGTTCGGAGGTACTGTTTTATTTCCTCTCTTTCTTTGTTATTTTATTTGTTTTGATTATGGTTGTTCGTTTGTTGTTATTTCTCTTCGGACAGCTTTGATTTTCTGTTTTCTTCATCTATTTAGGACCTTTTATTTGGTTGACTTGCTTGCTTCTAATTATTTGTTATGAATGACGAAGTTATGAGATAAGAACTCGATTCGATACTTCGTCGAATATTAATTCTTCATTTTGGACTGTTTTGGCCGAAAATTCCTTGATTCACTGTTTTGAGATTGTTTGTTTATCGATTGTACGTATCGTAATCGATTGATTGTTATTTGAATGTTGGAATGCATATTCGCTTCGATTAATATCGTCAAATGATTGTGTTCTACATTTTTGTTTGGTTGGCCGAGACTTGTCGAAATCGTTGATTCGTCGATCAATTGTTATCAATCATGTGTTGCAATCAATTAGTCGGATGTTGACGATTGGTTTCATATTGTTACATTTTTGGCCGAGAATCCTTGGAATCATTGTTTTATCAGTTTTTTCGTTATCAATGATACATGTTGTGTTTAATTGAATGTTTGTCTAATCTCGTAGAAATGGTTGTGTGAAACCTCAGGCAGTGCTTTGTTTTGCTTTGAATTGAACTGTTCTGTTTAGTCGTATGATTCTGTTGATTAAGCTTAGGAAACATGGATTGGATATAGCTGTATTTCCAATGGGACTTTAAGGAAAATATAGCTGTAACTCTAATAGGGTTTTAAGGAGAAGATAGGTGTAATTCTAATAGGCTTCAGAAATGAAACTAACAACCAAGTTTCAAAGAGTGCAATGCACATGTAAAGGCTAGTGGAACATGCTGGACAGCAGGTTATGACACTAATTTCTGCCCTTTCAGAGTTCTTTAATTAAAAAGCTGTACTTATACAATTGAAAAGTGAAGAAAAGGTGAAACAGCATAAGCTGGACAGATCTAGAACTAAAAAGTAGAGCTGTTACTTTGGATCTCTAGGCTATAAAATGGAGAGGCACTCACTGGAAATGAGGATACATACAGAGAGACACTAACTGAAAAACAAGAAAAATACTCTCTGGAAAACACAGAATACAGAGAAGAATACACACTTTGAAATAGGTGTTTCTCTGAAAATATCCGTCTAAAACAATCAATAGACATAAGATTTTGAGAAACTTAGCTGAGCAGCTTCTTTTAGTTGGAGTCAGATAGATCCTGTTGTTTCAGTTCATAAACACCCTTAGCTTCCTCAGTGAAACTGATTCTGTTTTCTACTTTTCCTTCTTCTTGGTGTTCTGGATTCTTTGCTTTGATATCAAATCATCCCTGGGATTGTTGTTGGTCTTTGGTCGTTATTTTTCTCTCGGATTCCTGGTTGGATTTTATTACTGCTGTGCTGTCGGTTTGTCCTTGGTTCGCTTGCTGCATACTGTTCTGCTATTAACCCCTCCATTTGTTCGATTCTACTTCCAGGTACACATCTTTTGAGCTTGATCATTCTTGTACCGGAAATGAATTGGAAGACCACTTTGAATCTTTTGTTTGAAGTCATGACATAAATGATCTTGGTTAACTATTTATTAAGGACTGTTAGCTAAAATAGATATCGTACAGTTATTCATTAGAAGATTGAAGGTGCATTAGTCTTGTATGTCTAGTTAGCTCTTACTTTCATTATATACGAATTGAAGCAAAACTTGCTAGGCTTGTATTTGTAAACTTGGATTATTTTGGACTGTTGATAAAAAAAACAGATATCAGTTTTCATTTATACTTAATTAGTTTCTATATTTTTTGTATACGATTTGGATTTGTGTAAGTAAAACTAGCTAATTCGGACGGGGATTCCCTTTGATTTTACATAGGTAATTTGTTAAAGTGAAGTAGTCTAAGCATATTCAAGATGTTGGTTCGGGTAAAGCTTAGCTATTAATATAAGATGTTTGGAATCATTTTTGATTTTTCTTTACTTTGATTTTTCTTTTTCTTTGAGGTCTAGTGATAACTAAGCAAGCGAGATGTCACGACCCGGATTTCCCACCATCGGGGTCATGATGGCGCCTACTAAATGGAAGCTAGGCAAGCCAAATATTAATTACATCTCCATTAATTACTAATTTCTTATTAACAACATAAAAATTACAGCGGAAGACTTAGTCAAATGTGATAAAGAAAATCCAAATCTGATACACTACCCAAGATTGGTGTCACAATACTCACGAACTTCTAAGAATAATACACATAACTGTATGAAAGAAAATACAAGCTGTTTATCTCGATTACATGAGATAACAGAATGAAAAGCATAGATAGAAGAGACAACGGGTCCTGCGGACGCCTGCAAGGCTACCTCGTAGTCTCAGTAGTCGAAAAATCCACAAGTCTCTACTGTCGCTGCTGCTGTCCGTAACCTGTATCTGCGCAAAAAGAGCGCAGAGTGTAGTATCAGCACAACCGACCCCATGTGCTGGTAAGTGCCTGGCCTATCCCAGCGAACTAGTGACAAGGCTAAGGCCAGTCACCCACCTAAACCTGTACATTGCAATATAGATATATATATGTATATATACGATACATTTATAAAGAAATACTCTGCTCTAAAATAACAGTCAATAACTCAAGTTATCCGGAATAATCAAATCAACAGAATAAACCTTACTTTCTTGTCTCAATTTCCTCTTTCATTTCATGTCTCGTGGTAGGCGTACCACCCGCTCCCAACTATCACATTAATTATCTCTTGTGGTAGGCGTACCACCCGCTCCCAATTATCAATAATTATATATCGTGGTAGGCGTACCACCCGCTCCCAATGATATCAATAATTATATCTTGTGGTAGGCGTACCACCCGCTCCCAAATATATCAATAATTATATCTCGTGGTAGGCGTACCACCCGCTTCCAATTATATCAATAATTATATCTTGTGGTAGGCGTACCACCCGCTCCCAAATATATCAATAATTATATCTCGTGGTAGGCGTACCACCCGCTCCCAATTATATCAATAATTATATCTTGTGGTAGGCGTACCACCCGCTCCCAAATATATCAATAATTATATCTCGTGGTAGGCGTACCACCCGCTCCCAATTATATCAATAATTATATCTTGTGGTAGGCGTACCACCCGCTCCCAAATATATCAATAATTATATCTCGTGGTAGGCGTACCACCCGCTCCCAATTATATCAATAATTATATCTTGTGGTAGGCGTACCACCCGCTCCCAAATATATCAATAATTATATCTCGTGGTAGGCGTACCACCCGCTCCCAATTATATCAATAATTATATCTTGTGGTAGGCGTACCACCCGCTCCCAAATATATCAATAATTATATCTCGTGGTAGGCGTACCACCCGATCCCAATTATAAAGTATATATGTTACCGGCATTTAGCCAATAATCTCTATGTCAACAATATTTATAATTAAATCCATATCCCTACAAACTAGGATAGAACAAACACTTACCTCGAAAGTTTACGAATGATTTAATCCGTAGCAATGCCCTTTCCTTTCGAATTTGACTCCAATCCAATTGTATCTATACACAATTGATTTAATATCATCAATTCTACTCAACAAACTAATTCTTAAGACCAAATACCACTTTTACAACATTCTGCCATGAATAGTGAATTTCAACCCCGGGCCCACATGGTCGGAATTCGGGGTTAGTACCAAAATCCGGTTACCCATCCCCCACGAGTTCATGTATATGATTTGTTTCAAAATCGGACCTCAATTCGAGGTCCAATTCCCCAATTTATGAAAACCCCTATTTTCTAACAAAAACAAGAATTTTACCATGAAAACATTTGATTTCTAATGAAAAACATGTTTAATGATGTTAGGAATTGAAAGAATTAAGTAAAAAGTGACTTACAATCGATTTGATGAAGAAGAAATCCTTGAAGAATCGCAAATGGGTGTTTTGGTTTTGTGAAAAATGAAGAAATGACTGAAATTCGTGTTTTTCAGGTCTCTGTGTTCGCATTTGCGAACATGGGTTCGCAATTGCGAACCCCGACCAATTTCCGGAGTTTGAAAAATAAGCTAAGGGTGGGAAGTTCGCATTTGCGAACATTTCTTCGCATTTGCGAAGCCAAGGCAAAACTGGGAAGTTCGCATTTGCGAACTATTGCTCGCAATTGCGAACAAAGGCTAAATATGGGGAGGTTCGCATTTGCGAACTATTGTTCGCATTTGCGAACCCAGGCAGAATAGTGGCCGGTTCGCATTTGCGAACTATATCTCGCATTTGCGAACACAGGCACAGTAGGGTCAAGTTCGCATTTGCGAACTATTGTTCGCATTTGCGAACACAGGCACAATAGGGGGGAGTTCGCATTTGCGAACCATTGTTCGCATTTGCGAACTCTGCAGAATAGTGGGGAGTTCGCATTTGCGAACTATTGTTCGCATTTGCGAACTCTGCAGACCAGTTGCAGACAACAACTTCTAACATGATAAATTGATCTCGTGGCCTATCCAAAGTTCACCCGAGCCCTCGGGGCTCCAAACCAAATATGCACATAACCTCAAAAACACATTATGAACATGTTCGTGCGATCACATCGCCAATATCACCTCGTTTTCATCAAATCAAGCCTCAAATGCATGATTTTCATGCCTTTAGTTTTCAAAACTTTCAAACTTGGGACTCAAGGTCCAAAACATCTCAAACGACATCCAAATGTCATCAAACTTTACAGAAATCACATATATAATATTTAAGACTTGTACAGGGCGTCGGAACCAAAATACGAGCCCGATACCAAGGTCAATTAATTTATTTCCTTTAATAATTGTATCAAAAACAATTTCACATAAAAATTCATAACTTGGGCTCTAGGCCTCCGAATTCGACTCCGGACGCATGTCCAAGTCCCATATTTTCCTACGGACCTCTCGGGACCATCCAATCTCGGGTCCGGATCCGTTTACCAAAAATGTTGACCGAAGTCAACCATATCAATATTAATATCATTTTTATCCAAATTTCTCATAGAATTCATATTTTCTATCACAAAATCTTTCCGGCTACATGCTCGGATCGTGCACGTAAATCGAGGCAACATAGAACGAGGTTTTCAAGGCCTCAGAAGCTCGAAATTATTAATAAAATAAGTGATGACCCTTTGGGTCGTCACAATCTCCACCTCTAAAACAACCGTTCGTCCTCGAACGGACAAAAGAAAGAAGTACCGAGTCAGGAAACAAGTGTGGGTAACGGCTCCGCATATCAGACTCGGACTCCCAGGTCGATGCCTCAGGAGGCTGACCTCTCCACTGAACACGCACAGAAGGATAACTCTTCGACCTCAGCTGTCGAACCTGCCGGTCTAGAATAGCCACCGGCTCCTCCTCGTAAGATAGATCATTGTCCAATTGGATAGTACTGAAGTCTAACACATGTGTGGGATTGCCGTGGTATCTCCGAAGCATAGATACGTGAAAAACTGGATGCACGGCTGATAAGCTAGGCGGCAAAGCTAATCTGTAAGCCACCCCTCCCACTCCGTCTAGAATCTCAAATGGGCCAATATACCTAGGGCTGAGCTTGCCCTTCTTCCCAAACCTCATCACGCCCTTCATAGGCGACACCCGGAGCAATACTCGTTCACCAACCATGAAATCTACATCTCGAACCTTACGATCCACATAAGTCTTTTGCCTAGACTGAGCTGAACGCAATCTCTCCTGAATAGTCTTGACCTTATCCAAGGCCTCCTGAACTAAGTCTGTTCCTAACAACCGAGCCTCTCCCGGTTCAAACCATCCAACTGGTGATCGACATCGCCTACCATACAACGCCTCATACGGGGCCATCCGGATGCTAGATTGGTAACTGTTATTGTAGGCGAACTCTGCTAATGGCAGAAACTGGTCCCACGAGCCTCCAAAATCAATAACACGGGCTCGAAGCATGTCCTCTAGAATCTGAATAGTCCTCTCGGACTGGCCATCCGTCTGAGGATGAAATGCTGTACTCAACTGAACCTGGGTGCCTAACTCCTGCTGGACCGCTCTCCAGAACCGCGAGGTAAACTGCGTACCCCGATCAGAGATAATAGATACTGGCACCCCATGGAGACGGACAATCTCCCTAATGTAAACCTCTGCTAACCTCTCCGACGAGTAGGAGACGGATACTGGAGTAAAGTGTGCTGATTTGGTCAGCCTATCAACAATGACCCAAATAGCATCAAATTTCCTCCAAGTCAAAGGAAGTCCAGTAACGAAGTCCATAGTGATCCGCTCCCATTTCCACTCGGGAATTTCAATCCTCCGGAATACACCACCAGGTCTCTGGTGCTCATATTTCACCTGCTGACAATTTAGACACCGAGCGACATACGCAACGATATCTTTCTTCATTCCGCGCCACCAATAGTGTTGCCGTAAGTCCTGGTACATCTTCGCGGCGCCTGGGTGAATAGAATACCGCGAACTGTGGGCCTCTGCTAAGATCAACTCTCGAATTCCTTCGACATTGGGCACACAAACTCGACCCCGCAATTTCAATACCCCATCATCATCTAGGTTTGCCTGTGTGGCACCTCCCCGCTGTACTGTATCTCTCAACTCACGCAAATGAGGATCATCAAATTGCCTCTCACGGATGCGCTCTAATAATGAAGAACGAGCTACCGTGCAGGCTAACACCCTGCTAGGCTCAGAAATGTCTAATCTCACGAACCGGTTGGCTAAGGCCTGAACATCTAGAGCTAATGGTCTCTGATTGACCGGAATATATGCAAGACTACCCATGCCGGCATACTTTCTACTCAATGCATCGGCCACCACATTGGCCTTACCCTGGGTGATATAATATAGTAACATCATAGTCTTTTAGCAACTCTAACCATCTCCGCTGTCGTAGATTCAACTCCTTCGTTTTGAACAAATACTGTAAGCTTTTGTGATCAGTGTACACCTCACATGTCACACCATATAGATAATGCCTCCAGATCTTTAAGGCATGAACCACCGCTGCTAACTCAAGATCATGAACTGGATAATTCTTCTCATGTATCTTTAATTGCCTCGAAGCATATGCGATAACCTTACCATCCTGCATCAATACCGCTCCAAGCCCTGTACGAGATGCGTCACAATAAACTGTATAAGGCCCTGTACCTGTAGGTAGTACCAACACTGGTGCGGTAGTCAAGGCTGTCTTGAGCTTCTGAAAGCTCGCCTCACACTCCTCTGACCACTGAAACTGGACACCCTTCTGGGTCAACCTGGTCATCGGGGCTGCAATAGAAGAAAACCCCTCTACAAATCGACGGTAGTAACCTGCCAATCCCAAGAAACTCCGGATCTCAGTCACTGAAGCTGGTCGAGGCCAATTCTGGACTGCCTCAATCTTCTTTGGTTCCACTTGAATACCTTCCACCGATACAATGTGACCCAGAAATGCTACCGAACTCAACCAGAACTCACATTTCGAAAATTTGGCATATAGCTGATTATCCTTCAGAGTCTGCAAAGTCACTCTGAGATGTTGCGCATGTTCCTCATGACTGCAGGAGTATGTCAATATGTAAACAATGAAGACTACAACGAACCAGTCTAAATAAGGCACGAACACCTCACGCGTACGCACATCTCCATGACTCTGAAGTCTGGCCATAAGAGTTGTTCTTAAATTACAACATCGTCAATTAGCCCTGTTATCAAATACCTTATTCTACAAATCCCACTTTACTCAGAGTGAGGTATGGAGACCTCGTGATATTTTCCCAAATTAATGTGTCATATTTATCCTTACCTGGTGCTCGTCTCAAGGGCTAAGCTCAACGGTTTCAAAATAGAAATGGCTAAATATGAACAGAAACTATACAAGAATTGTCTAATAGTCCTAACGGGCATGACTCTTATTTACGAATGCGATACGAAAATATTAATTTCATAAAAAGAAGAATTTTAAACACATAAACTCTTACTACCAGGACCCAGTCCTCATATGATATCCACCGCAGCTTGAAGCTCGGCTTCGAAATATTTCACATTATGCCAAAAATTGGAGGATCTCATCCTCAACTCTGAATCAGAGTGCTTGCACATCATATCATCTGAAATTTTTCATTTCCTTTCTTTCTTCCTTTCAATAATTGTCCGTCAAAGATAATCACGACATAAAATAAGCCCTCATACTGATAGGGAGCACAATTAACGAATTAAAATTAGTTATCCCAAAAATTATATCAAAACCTACTGTAATAAGTAATATAAAGTCACTCTTAGCCTCATGGATATTTTAGTGACTAACACCTAATAATAGGGATGTCTATCCTCATGTAATATCTCAACGTGAATATTTCCCTAAGTAGATTTGATGATTACGATGCTCGCTCATGAATGGAGCATGTTAAAAAGGACTCGCCTAAACTTTCTTTCAAAAACCAAATCAAATTAAGGGAAAATGATTCTGTCTATAACAATCTGAATTATACGTGTGATGACCACATTTGGTGTAGTGACCTCCCTCGTATCATAAAAATTATATCAATGGCTGGGTCTCCACCTCTAGGATTTTCACCTCCACCTCTAACATCCTGACCTATACATCTGGCTGGCCATGTAGGATAAATATTAACTGCAATGGAGTGTGTAGCCTGAGTGCTTTCCTAAAATTGTATTTCTCCAAAATTCCACATTCACAGCAATTCCTTTAAGGCTCAGTTAACTTGTTGCTCATGACCATATATATTCGGACACAGTCATTGTGACCTGGTACAACCGTTCAGATCACATATACTACATATTGTAGAGAATCTCGGGGGTGACGTCTTCGGAACCTTTTCTTAAAATAGAGTTTAGTAGATAGCGTTGCATTGGCCGGCTTGCCCTCTTCGTAGGCTTGTCACAAACATCGACGGCCAATTTTCTCTTTTGCTATGTTGACTTAACACTGCTGAGCTACCCCATTTACTCATATACTCTTCGTCATTCTCTGGGGGCGATTCTTACCCCATGAAAAGAACCAACCTTAAATATGTATAAATTATTTGAAGGACCTTTCCGTACCATATATATACATTCCAATAACTCATCATATTTGTCCTTCACAACTCCAACACATCGACCGGACGTCAAGATCCGTTGAAACCCAACACGATTTATTAGGTGATCTCCTGATATAATTGCATCTTCCGTTGGGACTATAACTGGTGTGGTAAATACATTATCTTCCCACTACTTCTATGTGCCTTCCGTAGCACAGTAAAATGAACTCCTCGCATTCAACTATTACCACGTTCTGTAATTCCTCATAAGAACTGTCAAGCACAATCTCGTGGGTTCTCAAAAGATGCACCGCTGAAGGTGGCAGCGAAGACTTTGGTGAAACCTATCTGTCCTCCGTAAAACTTTTGAAGGCATAGTTGATCTATCACCATTCTGTGCCATTGTCCGGCTGGTTAAGCGGTACGTGACTACGCCATTCGTGGGAAGACAAGAGTGGAAATTTAACTTAACACTTTGAAGAACAAATTCGCACGATAAGAAAGAACAAATGAGAGACTCTTTCCTAACTCAATAGACTCTGGAGGACAAGTACAGACGTCTCCGTACCTACCTCTCAAACTCTACTAAGCTTGTTCGTGAGTGGTGAGACCTATGTAACCTAGAGCTCTGATACCAACTTGTCACGACCCGGATTTCCCACCATCGGGGTCATGATGGCGCCTACTAAATGGAAGCTAGGCAAGCCAAATATTAATTACATCTCCATTAATTACTAATTTCTTATTAACAACATAAAAATTACAGCGGAAGACTTAGTCAAATGTGATAAAGAAAATCAAAATCTGATATACTACCCAAGATTGGTGTCACAATACTCACGAACTTCTAAGAATAATACACATAATTGTCTGAAAGAAAATACAAGTTGTTTATCTCGATTACATGAGATAACGGAATGAAAAGCATAGATAGAAGAGACAACGGGTCCTGCAGACGCCTGCAAGGCTACCTCGTAGTCTCAGTAGTCGGAAAATCCACAAGTCGCTACTGCCGCTGCTGCTGTCCGTAACCTGTATCTGCGCAAAAAGAGCGCAGAGTGTAGTATCAGCACAACCGACCCCATGTGCTGGTAAGTGCCCGGCCTATCCCAGCGAACTAGTGACAAGGCTAAGGCCAGTCACCCACCTAAACCTGTACAGTTGCAATATAGATATATATATGTATATATACGATACATTTATAAAGAAATACTCTGCTCTAAAATAACAGTCAATAACTCAAGTTATCCGGAATAATCAAATCAACAGAATAAACCTTACTTTCTTGTCTCAATTTCCTCTTTCATTTCATGTCTCGTGGTAGGCGTACCACCCGCTCCCAACTATCACATTAATTATCTCTTGTGGTAGGCGTACCACCCGCTCCCAATTATCAATAATTATATATCGTGGTAGGCGTACCACCCGCTCCCAATGATATCAATAATTATATCTTGTGGTAGGCATACCACCCGCTCCCAAATATATCAATAATTATATCTCGTGGTAGGCGTACCACCCGCTCCCAATTATATCAATAATTATATCTTGTGGTAGGCGTACCACCCGCTCCCAAATATATCAATAATTATATCTCGTGGTAGGCGTACCACCCGCTCCCAATTATATCAATAATTATATCTTGTGGTAGGCGTACCACCCGCTCCCAAATATATCAATAATTATATCTCGTGGTAGGCGTACCACCCGCTCCCAATTATATCAATAATTATATCTTGTGGTAGGCGTACCACCCGCTCCCAAATATATCAATAATTATATCTCGTGGTAGGCGTACCACCCGCTCCCAATTATATCAATAATTATATCTTGTGGTAGGCGTACCACCCGCTCCCAAATATATCAATAATTATATCTCGTGGTAGGCGTACCACCCGCTCCCAATTATATCAATAATTATATCTTGTGGTAGGCGTACCACCCGCTCCCAAATATATCAATAATTATATCTCGTGGTAGGCGTACCACCCGATCCCAATTATAAAGTATATATGTTACCGGCATTTAGCCAATAATCTCTATGTCAACAATATTTATAATTAAATCCATATCCCTACAAACTAGGATAGAACAAACACTTACCTCGAAAGTTTACGAATGATTTAATCCGTAGCAATGCCCTTTCCTTTCGAATTTGACTCCAATCCAATTGTATCTATACACAATTGATTTAATATCATCAATTCTACTCAACAAACTAATTCTTAAGACCAAATACCACTTTTACAACATTCTGCCATGAATAGTGAATTTCAACCCGGGCCCACATGGTCGGAATTCGGGGTTAGTACCAAAATCCGGTTACCCATCCCCCCACGAGTTCATGTATATAATTTGTTTCAAAATCGGACCTCAATTCGAGGTCCAATTCCCTAATTTATGAAAAACCCTATTTTCTAACAAAAACAAGAATTTTACCATGAAAACATTTGATTTCTAATGAAAAACATGTTTAATGATGTTAGGAATTGAAAGAATTAAGTAAAAAGTGACTTACAATCGATTTGATGAAGAAGAAATCCTTGAAGAATCGCAAATGGGTGTTTTGGTTTTGTGAAAAATGAAGAAATGACTGAAATTCGTGTTTTTCAGGTCTCTGTGTTCGCATTTGCGAACATGGGTTCGCAATTGCGAACATGGGTTCGCAATTGCGAACCCCGACCAATTTCTGGAGTTTGAAAAATAAGCTAAGGGTGGGAAGTTCGCATTTGCGAACATTTCTTCGCATTTGCGAAGCCAAGGCAAAACTGGGAAGTTCGCATTTGCGAACTATTGCTCGCAATTGCGAACAAAGGCTAAATATGGGGAGGTTCGCATTTGCGAACTATTGTTCGCATTTGCGAACCCAGGCAGAATAGTGGCCAGTTCGCATTTGCGAACTATATCTCGCATTTGCGAACACAGGCACAATAGGGTCAAGTTCGCATTTGCGAACTATTGTTCGCATTTGCGAACACAGGCACAATAGGGGGGAGTTCGCATTTGCGAACTCTGCAGAATAGTGGGGAGTTCGCATTTGCGAACTATTGTTCGCATTTGCGAACTCTGCAGACCAGTTGCAGACAGCAACTTCTAACATGATAAATTGATCTCGTGGCCTATCCAAAGTTCACCCGAGCCCTCGGGGCTCCAAACCAAATATGCACATAACCTCAAAAACACATTATGAACTTGTTCGTGCGATCACATCGCCAATATCACCTCGTTTTCATCAAATCAAGCCTCAAATGCATGATTTTCATGCCTTTAGTTTTCAAAACTTTCAAACTTGGGACTCAAGGTCCAAAATATCTCAAACGACATCCAAATGTCATCAAACTTTACAGAAATCACATATATAATATTTAAGACTTGTACCGGGCGTCGGAACCAAAATACGAGCCCGATACCAAGGTCAATTAATTTATTTCCTTTAATAATTGTATCAAAAACAATTTCACATAAAAATTCATAACTTGGGCTCTAGGCCTCAGAATTCGACTCCGGACGCATGTCCAAGTCCCATATTTTCCTACGGACCTCTCGGGACCATCCAATCTCGGGTCCGGATCCGTTTACCAAAAATGTTGACCGAAGTCAACCATATCAATATTAATATAATTTTTATCCAAATTTCTCATAGAATTCATATTTTCTATCACAAAATCTTTCCGGCTACATGCTCGGATCGTGCACGTAAATCGAGGCAACATAGAACGAGGTTTTCAAGGCCTCAGAAGCTCGAAATTATTAATAAAATAAGTGATGACCCCTTTGGGTCGTCACACGAGACGAGTTAGCCAATGCTTTTAGATAACAATGTTAGTCGACTTTAATCGTACAATTTCGATTTCGTCAATTAACGTCAGATTGAGGATAGCGAAATCCAAAGTAGACAACCTCACGTCTAAATAATTATCCAAGGCGAATTATTTCTATTTCGTATATTTTGGTCAATTTTCCATTAGTTCACATCTTTTCATTCAATCTCCGGCCATAAGTCAAAAGCTAGGAAATAACACTTTATTTGGTACGATTTCTTTAATTGGGAATAATTTTAAGGGATGCGCTCTTAAATAAATTGATTTTTTTTTGGGTTTAGTTTTACAATGGCTCTAAATCGGCATGGTTTCAAATAAGTAACCCGAATATTTTTTTTATTTACCTATCTGTTAAAATCTGAGTCTATATTGTAATTAGTCTTTCTTTTGGTATGGTTTCAAATTAATAGAGCGGTTTTAAAGTTTTTAATCAGAGCATATAATTTATAAGCATGTATAAAATCAGGAATTTTTAGCCATTTGTAATAATTGAAGCGACCGTGCTAGAACCACGGGATTCGGGGATGCCTAACACCTTCCCTCGGGTCAACAGAATTCCTTACTTAGAATATCTGGTTCGCAGACTTCATTTGGAAAGTCGTAAATTTCCTCGATTCGGGATTTAAATAAATCGGTGACTTGGGACACCTTAATTAATTCCAAGCGGCGACTCTGAAATAAATAGAATAATCCCGTTTTGAATATTGTCACTTAAATTGAAAAAACTCCCTCGCGCATCTACCCCACCGGGTAGCGGGCGCGCCAAAAGGAGGTGTGACACACTTCATCTTGCTCTTGTCTTTCTTCTTGTAGAACCATTTTTCTTTCTTGGAGTTTGGCTTGATTCTTTTCTTGGAGGGTCCTTCTCCGGTCTCCTTACCCTTTCTATCATTTTTCCACTTTCTCTTGTGCTTGAAGCTTGATCTCTTTATGCCACTTGATTCTGCCACAAAGGCATTAGGTACAGCTTTAGCAGCACCAAACTGCCCATCTTCTAGCTCCACATCACGGGCAACATCAGCAAAAGTTTTGATGCTATCATTCTGGGTCAAGTTAACTTTTAAATGTTTCCAATTATTGGGAAAAGACCGAATCACTGCCTGAACTTGTTGTGAGCACGTGATTTTTGCCCTACATGAGAATCACTCCCAGAAAATTCAAAAATAAAATAGTTTTATGTTGAGCATGATTTTTGTGATCTTGGGGTTATGTTTATCTTACATTTGCATTTTTGTGTGTGCATGCTTATTTATTTTAGTGAAATACAAAAATATATATTATGTTTTGCATTTTTAGTGTTTAATAAGCAAATTATGTGATTTACATCTAAGTGATATGTAATTGTGTATCTTGATTATTAGTAAAACTTAATTAGCACTCTTATAAGTTAGTTTGATTTTTGTAGTGTGAGTTAGAATTTTGTTTAGTTTAAATTAGACAAAAGAGGAGACAAAATAAAGAGGGAATCGGAACTGGGCCATCTCCAATTTAATAAAACCATTCCCATACTAATTCAACACCCAGCCCAAATACTCACCCAAGCATCAGCTTATGTAACGTTTGATCTGGACCGTTGGATTTTATTATCCTACGGCCCAGATTAATCATTAAATTCCCAAATACACCCAGGCCGTGACTTAACCAAACGACACCGTTTGGTTTAAGGGAGGAGATCCTGGTCGTTGATCGTAAATGATCCAACGATCGGGATTTAATCTCCTGAGTCGTATATAATGCCCACCTTCACACCCCGCCCCCCCAAGCCAGACCCCCCTCACACCCATCGTCTCTCCCACAGACGAATTAACCTCGCCGTGAGCCACCGCACTCCGCCTGCCGGAAATCGCCTCACGGCGGTTCCGGTAGGCCAATGGCCACCAAATTTTCACCAGCTCTTCCCCTCACCTCCCTCTACACGAATCCCCTAACCGTTAGTCTCGAATCATTCCCGAGCTCTTCGAATATTAGATCGAAGCTCGCCGGAATTTGAAGTGCTATGCCAGTGGCCACCAAATTTTCACCAGCTCTTCCCCTCACCTTCCTCATACCCCCACAGGCTGTAGTTTTGTTCGAATCTTGTTGGAACTAGTCGAGCCCCAAAATCGCGGCTATGAACCCTAAATTCGTTTCTTGCCTAATTGAGGTCTAATAGACCTTAATTGGGATGTTTTCACTATTGAAAACATCTCAATTAAGGTCCATTGGCCTCAAAGAACAAAGGTCCGAGCCGAATTGAATCCAAGATGGGTCCGAGGTTCATTCGAATGCAATTTTTCTCCTTACATGGTATTTTTCCTTTCCTTCTTCATATGTTAGTGTGATTAATGACATAAATTCTATCCTTTATCTTTTCTTTTAATTTTCTGCTTTGTTCTTCATCTCTTTGGGACCGTTTTATTTGGTCGATTTTTGTTGTTTCTTCGATTGAAAATGAATGATATACTTAGTATGATTAAGGTCGTCAAGCTAACTAGTTCATATGGATTGGTATCATGTTGTGTCGAACCATGAGTCACGGATTTGTTGGACTTTATTTGTTCTGGATTGCATACGTAGGATCAATTAAGTAGTTGTCGTCATTTAGCTATATGATTTCCCTATTAAACACTGGATAGTAATTGATATTGCTGATTTACCAAGTGAAGCTCTTGAAATTATTGTGATGTCAAATCAGGTCTGGAATCTATGAAACTGTTAGCATTAGTGTAAGATGAATCAGAGGTAGAATAGTTTAATACCTTGCACAGCCTAGTGGAACCTGCTGTTACAGCAGGGCATTCCACCAGGTTTTTGGCACTCAGCATTTAACTAATTAAGCCCATACTTAACAAACTTAGTGGTTAAACACAGGGGTTAGTGGGCTGGCAGAGCAGGGATGGGCAAGGTTTGAGTGGAGGTCTGCTGGTCTTTAGCTTTTAGAGAGAGGGGTCTGTTCTAGTTATATATAGGAAGCTGCATAGAGTAGGAGGGGACTGGTTTTTTGAGCTTTAAGAGGGTAGCACACATTAGGAGAAGCAAAGGCAGAAATACACACAGATATAAACACTGGTTACTGTTCCATTGAGGTGTGGGGCTACTGTTTTGTTGCTGTTATTCAGTTGAAAGGGAGGCTATTTGTTTCCTGTTCTTTGTTTGTTGGGCTACTGCTACTGTTTTGTTTCTCCTGTTGCTACTGCTGCTGTGTTGTTGTTGTATGCTGTGGTGATTTCGATTGGCTATAGTTGGCACTGTGTGTTTGCTACTGCTGTGGGTTTTGTTGGGTGCTAAATGTTCTGAGGGATTGATTACCATTGATTGTGTACTGCTGTGTTGTTGTTGTGTACTGCTGTGGGTTTTGGTTTGGGTGCTAAGTGTTGTGGGAATTGATCACCATTGATTTGTTGCTGTGCTTCTGGTTGCTGGGCTACTGTTACTGTTGCTGCATTATCACTGCTCACTCTTCTTTATTCTTCCGCATTCCAGGTACACATCTCTGTCATTGTAATGTCTTGGTTCGAAAAGAATGAAGCTTGAAGCTCCCTTTTAAGTCGGTTGAATACATATAGATGTCCACAGCTCTTATACTTGTTATGCTTTGTTATTCTTTAATCAAGTATGCACTGCTGATTCTGGCTATGAAAGATATACCTAGATCAAAGATACACTATCATTAGATATGTATGTAAACCTGAATCATTCTGCTGTATCTTTGTTCAATATTCTCTATTCATGTGCGTAATCTCAAATCTGTTAATACTAGGCCCTATGTTAAAAGTGAGATTGGCTATTTGTTCAAGTAGAAAATTCAAGGTAATTTGAACACCCGTGAATAATGACATCTTGAACTTGCAAAAAATATATGACAGTGGCTCTTTGAGGATTATTTGAATTCGAAGTAAGTTCTTCCCATATAATTGTCCACCATAGACTCAAATATACTCACTTAATTAAATAACCGTATGTTTGCTTGAATTGGTTATAGTTGAGTAGGATTTTGTCACATTGTAGGAATTAGCGAGTTATTACTCGACTGGATGACTAATTAGATTAAAGGAATCGGGGTGCATTTCATGTGACCCGACCCCAATTTTGAACAAGATTAAATAAAGCGTGTCAGGAACCACAGGCGCATTTTATGTGGTGTGGTTCGTAACAAGTTTTAAGTAATTTGGAATCAACTCCTAAATAAATACAGCGGGATGTAGCTCGCTTTACATTTGAATTAGAGATGCGCCGCACCCAATAGTTACACAAATCGCAAGGCCCTCATAAAGGTACATATAAAATACTTAGATTTCGAGATGTGTCGTTTCTTAGCGAATATCATGGCCTTCTCAAAAGTGTAAATAAGTAATCGCCTTAGGCGCGCATTTTAATTCTACCTTCTTAAATGCGGGTGTGCATTTCATGCGACCCAAATCCAAATCAAAAAAAAAATGTTGAATAAGAATGTGTCGAGGATCCGGGTGCATTTCATGTGATGTGATCCGAAACATATTTTTAGGCAACTTTCTCTCTCGTAAATCATAATAATAATAAAAGCAGTAAAGGGATATTAATTTGCACTAAGCACATAACTGTAAAAAAAAAATCCGATAAATGAGCCGAACACGACAGTTGAGCGACCGTGCTAGAACCACGGAATTCGGGAATGCCTAATACCTTCTCCCGGGTTAACAGAATTCCTTATCCGGATTTTTGGTTCGCGGACCGTTAAATAGAGTCAAACCTTTCCTCAATTCGGGTTTCAAACCGGTGACTTGGGACACCATAAATCTCCCAAGTGGCGACTCCGAATCTCTCAATAAATGAATCCCGTTTTGGTTGTCCTTTAATTGGAAAAACTCTCTTTTATATTTTTGCGCCCTCGCGGGTGCGGTAAAAAAGAGGTGTGACAGCTCTGGCGACTCTGCTGGGGATATAACTTTCAGAATTCGAGCTTGGAATAATTGTCGTATTTGGCTTATTTATTATCTGATTTTATTGCATGTTTGTATTAATGTGCTAAATATTGTTTTTACTGCTTTGATATTTTGTGAACTGTACATATAAATTGTGCCGGAACCAATCTCCTCTCTAAGTCTTCTAAATCATGAAGAAGGGTGCACTTCGTGTGACTTCTTTTCTGTATAGTGTCTAATTCCCATTTTAGAACGAGGTTTGGATAAGTTGCAAAACCGGTGAAGCTTCTGTATTCCCGGGTTGCTGCCTCCTCCTCGGCTCGAGCTGTCCGCTCGGGTAAGCCAAGTCTAGAACAGATAAACCCAGGTTTTTGAACCTAGAATAACAAAGCTTCATGCTGGATCCCTAGTAGGAACGTTTATTTGCATCATATTGCATTTGGCTTAGGGGACTCAACACAGGGGTTGGGTCCGTCTAGGACAGGTGACCTGAAATGAACAGACTATCCTGCTGCATCCTGTTTGTCTTACGCATTTATCGGTTATAGACTTGCATGCTGACCGGCGTTAGATAAGGAAGATTAAAAAAAAAAAAATAGCCATCGTCTTGTTATGAATAAATAAATAATTTCGTTTGTTTCGTTAAAACCGAACTACGTGGGTTTGATTCTCATTGGATGTGAGATACGTAGGCAACCTCTATCAGGTCCAACTTCACATTTAAAAAATAGCCAAAATATCAAAACTAACTTTTGTACTAAATAAGTCGGTGACGCTGTTTTCAAAAATAGCCGAATGTTCCCGAAAGGGACGCCGGAAGGCTGATTTCGTATAAACGGCCACCTTTGGGTCAATTTTGATTTCGATCAATTTACCCCACAGTCTTAAAAGCCTTCGTCCCCGAGACGTTGAAAGGCCGTGATTGAAAACTGATTTTTTATTATATTTTTAGCAAAACAAAGTTGTTTTTCTTATTTAAACCACCTTAATAAATGTGCAGGATGAGCACGAATCAGAATAAATCATTTTCAATCTTTAGCGAGGTCCCTCAACAGCTCCATATATGGTGGAACGATTTGGAAGACAGTAGCAAAAAGGTAGTGGGGAGAATTTTGGAAGGTTTGGTTAATCTGTTGAATATCGAGCCAAGGAAAGACATCATCAATGCACTGGTATCTTTCTGGGATCCGACCCGCAATGTGTTCCGTTTTGTTGACTTTGAACTGACGCCCACGTTAGAGGAGATTGCGGGCTATGCAGGACTAAATGGGAAATTAAGAGGGCAATACCTGCTCTCACCAAGACCGGTATCTCCACACGGGTTTCTGGATTTGCTGAGCATTAGTCGGAAGGTGAAAAATAATTACTTGCTGAAAGGATATTGCGATCTCCAATTCTTATACCAACGGTACGGCACTCCTCGGGGTTTTGAAGAGTTAAACCTTGGACTAACTCACGCAGGGAATAGAACCAAGTGGGAGGCCAGACGAATTCTAGCATTCATAACGACATTCTTGGGGATTGTGATTTGTCCACGCGAAGATAAGAAAATAGAGATAAGTCTGGCAGGAATAGCCGATGTTGCAATCAAAAAGGCTACCAGCACGGTGGTCCCTTTGGTTTTGTCCGAAATCTATCGAGCCTTGACTGTATGCCGAGAAGGGGCAATTTCTTCCAAGGATGCAATCTGTTACTCCAATTGTGGATGCAGGAACACCTCCATCACCGGACACAATACATGAACCATGGGTTGACCGGAAAAACTGTATCAGGGGTTTTGAAGAACGGATGATGGGTGCTGTATTCCCTGAAGGCGTCGAGGCATGGCTTGCACGACTGAGCTCAATAGAAGCCGATCAGATTGAATGGGTGTTCGGGTGGCTACCCGATACTGAAGTAATATATATGGCAGCCGAGGAGTGTTATATTCTTCTGATGGGGATCCGCAGTGTCCAGCCATATGTTCCTCATCGTGTATTACGTCAACTAGGAAGGTTTCAGGTTATTCCTACCGATCAAGACCTGAGGAAGTACGCCGTTGAGTTGAGCCCAGGAGTCGTATTTCCCGAAGAGAAGATTAGAAAGCTGTGGCATGAATGTAGGTTCCTTGAGCCTAAAACCATGGTCCGGGAACTAGCTAAGAGAGAGGTGGACCCAAAGTACAATGTGTGGTTCGGGAAAAGATTTCAGATTCATCGGAAATGTTCTAAAAGAGCCCATGTCCAACAGTTCACGGAAGATTCACAGGAACTATGGAATTGGCTAGCAAAGGAGGAGGGGTACATGACGAAGATTGGTAGGATAGAACAGTAGGTCCGGGACCTTCAATTCGAGAAGAACATGCAAGCAGCCGCCGACGAAGGAGACAAAAAGAAGTTGGCACAAGAAAATGACCTCATGAGAGCTCAAATCCAGCAAATGAAAAGGGATGCTGACAGACAGTTGAGGAGTCGGGCAGACGAAAAATTGATAAAGGGCTTGAGAAGCCAAGTCACCGACATCCAAAGAGAATTGGACGAGTCGAAAGCCCAAACAATGAGGATCCGTGCTAGCTGGAGAAAAGAGACGCATCAACATGCACTTCACCTACAACGGGTGGAAGAAGATTACACTGAGACCATCACTAGTCTAAGGGAGGCAAATGTTATCCTCAGGGAGCGGGTTTTCAAGCAAGCCCAAGATGCTAGAGCAGACCTCGACCGTTGCCACAATTTGATGGCCCGACTGCAAGAACAAATAGACAGGCTCCTAGACCAAGTCACCAACAATGCTCGAAGGTTGGGGGCGAAAAACCAACAGATAGAACGGCTACTCAGAGAAAGGGACATGATCAAAGACAGAATTGGGGAAATCGGACATTATGTCACCATGAAGTGCTTAGCTTGTGAACAAATGCCTCGCACCGACCTTTTTGCTTCGGTTATGGGTTATGTTCATCAGATCATGAGAGAGTTAAGGGGACTGCACAAGGACCTCACACCAAGGCCCGCGGCAAGGCCGAATGATGCCTCGCGGGCCCCCAGGAATTTTAGAGCATTAGATTTTTGATTAAAAAATGTATTTTTGAAATGTTGGGTCAAGCTAGTTGGCATTTTTATCTTTACTTTCCCAAGTCAAGCATTTCTTTTGTTTTGCTGATTGTTGTAAGACGTGTTTTGTAACTGCACGGTTTTATTTGATATAAAAGTTACTGAATTTTGCCACAATCTTGTTACCAGAACTACGCTCGGTCTGATTCACGCGGGGTCGTGATACGTAGGCAATCCACATAAGATTCGACCACCACTAAAAAGAAAAGAATGCAAAGGTTAATAACAATAAGGCTTTCAAGGATAAAAGAAAAGAAAAAAAAAAGAAAAAAGGCCGGAATGACGCATGTTAAGAGTACATGTAGAAAGGGTTATTTGGTTAGGTGCATTGCATCCAACGTGCTATAACATATCCGTCAAACTCGGTGAACTAACAAGTTTGTTGCATATGCCAGAGAAAGTTTAGCAGTTGGTTTGACAGAATATACTGGCCAGCCATCATTACCGTACTAGATCCAAAGGACCGATTACGATAAGCATGTCTAGTTCTGGTAAGAGCCTCGAGGAAGAAAAATCAGAGTTACAAATCATGAAAGAAGAGGTAGACCGGTTAAAACAACAGATAACAGAGATGCACCTGGCCTGGGCCAGGGAACAATCTTCACCAAACCGCCCTACTCTCGCCTCAGCTCCGGAACATCCGCCCATCGATCCTTCGACAAGCGCCCCGATCTATCCGTACTTTCAGGGGGAAAACCCATATGCCACCCACATTCCACCAGCCAAACCAAATCCTCCTCCGGCCACCCCTGTTTTGTGGCACCTCCACCTGCTCCTCTGCAAAGGCCGGCCGGTGAGTCGCATGTTCAGATCCATGACAACTCTTACTATCCTCCAGAGCCTACTTTTAGGGCTCCCTGAACCACAATCACATACCCCTCACTGGGATAATCCGGCAGAACCGGAAAAGTACTTCCAGAGTTTAGAACATGAGGAAGTTATCAGAAAAGTTAAAAGCCTGGAGCAGTCCTTCAGGAACATGCACGGTTTGGGTAATCAGGTCAGTGTCGCTTACAAGGATCTATGCCCGTTCCCCGACGTCCAATTACCGGCCGGGTTCAAAATGCCCAAGTTTGACCTATACGAGGGGCACGGTGATCTTGTAGCCCACCTCCGAGGGTTTTGCAGTAAAATGCGAGGAGCCGGAGGACGGGATGAGATTCTGATAGCTTACTTCGGTCAGAGTCTGGGAGGATCTGCGCTGGAGTGGTACACTAGACAGGACCCCAGCAGATGGTTTACATGGGATGACTTGGTTCAAGCTTTTATCGGGCAGTTCCAGTACAATCTTGAAATAATCCCCGACCGCTTGTCATTGCTAAAATTAGAGAAGAAACCCACTGAGAGTTTCAGAGAATTTGGTTTCCGCTGGTGGGAACAGGCGGCAAGGGTAGATCCGCCCATGAGAGAGAGCGAGATGGTGGATTACTTCTTGCAAACACTAGAACCAACCTATTTCGGACATCTGGTGACGTCCGTGGGCAAGTCATTCACTGAGGTGATAAAAATGGGGGCTATGATCGAGGAAGGCTTGAAAGCCAACAAGATCATGAGCTACTCAGCATTGAAGGCCACCACTCAGGCTATCCAAAGTGGTACTGGATGAGTACTGGGGAAAAAGAGGAAAGAGGAAGTCGCGGCAGTCGAGTCCGGGGCATGGTTCAGAAATAGAGGCCCCGCACCCCAATATAGCCCGCCCCAACCTCACCACCAAAATTACTCCCACAATCCATACAACCACCCGCAACATTACTATCCCGCACCCTGATCCCCATTTTACTGTCCACCACGCACAGTCCTATCCTGCACCTCCCGTCCATGCACCGTGGCGTGCACCTAACCCGCAGAACAATTATCCACCCCCAAAAGCTTACAGGAACCCATCGAGCGCAAGTTTTTGTCCGAACCAGGCATTCAGGGGCGACAGGGCGCCAAGGCCAAAGACTTTCACCCCCTTGGGAGAGTCTTACACCAGTCTGTTCCACCGGTTGAAGCAAGTAGGGTTGCTAAATCCGGTTGAAGCTAAGCTACCAAACCCTCTTCCAAAGAACCTGGACCATTCGGTAAATTGTGCATACTGCTCAGGATGCCCAGGACACGACACGGAAAAATGTTGGAGGTTGAAAACGTCCATCCAGGAGCTCATCGACACTCGCAGGATTGAGGTCCAGACTCCAACAGAGCCCAACATCAACCAGAACCCACTTCCAACTCATCATGAGACCAACATGATCGAGTTGGTGCGGGTAGAAGAAGGAAAGGAGAAAGCCTCTCAGATGGTAATGATGATCAAATTTGGCGGGGTAGGAAGGAGAAGGGGGCCGAGCTTTGATGAGCCATCCATTTGCAAGAAGGACGTACCAGGAGGGTCAGAAGCGGAAAAAGGAAGTGTGAACGAAGTACCGGTGAGGCCGGGGGAAGCAAAAATAGTTGTACCAGGGGCAGCAACCAAGCCCGTCTTGACGGTAGCAGGCATTCGAATGGATCCTTTCATCATCAAGCCAGCCATACAGTTGCCAATAACTGATAGCCGGGCTATTCCGTGGAATTATGCTCGGATTACAACAACCTACAAAGGAAAGGAAGTGAAAGAGGAAGTTTGCGAAGCGCAAGGTTTGACCCGCTCGGGGAGATGTTTTGCCCCTGCGGAATTGAGGAAGATCACTCCGACAACACTGAAAAAGTCGGTAACTGAGGAAGAGGCAGAAGAATTCCTGAAAAAGATGAAGCTGCATGACTATTCTGTCTTAGAGCAGTTGAAGAAGACTCCGGCGCAAATATCATTGCTATCCTTGCTGATACATTCCGAAGAACATCGGCAAGCTTTGATGAAAGTCCTGAATGAGGCACATGTACCGGATAAAATCTCAGTGAGTCATTTGGAGAAGATCACCAATAGGATCTTCGAAGCGAATCGGATCACCTTCACCGATGATGAATTGCCCGAGGAAGGCACCGAGCACAACAAGGCTTTATATCTTACGGTAAAGTGTGAGGAGTCGGTGGTTACCAAAGTCCTTGTCGATAATGGGTCCAGTGCTAACATTTGTCCTCTCTCTACACTGGACAAGTTGAAAGTGGACATCGGCAGGATACGCAAGAACAGCATATGTGTTCGAGGGTTTGATGGAGGAGGCAAGGCATCGGTTGGGGACATAGTGTTAATCTTGACGATTGGGCCGGTGGAGTTCACCATGGAATTCCAGGTGCTGGACATGGTGGTGTCATATAACCTCCTGATAGGGCGACCATGGATCCATGCCGCAAGAGCAGTTCCATCCAGCTTACACCAACTCGTCAAGTTTGAGTGGGACCAACAGGAGATCGTCGTCCATGGAGAGAACGATCTACAACCAGGCACCATCGTCCCCTTCGTCGAGACAGAAGAAGATGTTGGGCCGTGGGTGTACCAGATCTGCGATGTGGTATCCGCCAACCGAGTTCCGGAAGGGGAATGCATTCCCAATGACAGAATAATTACTGCGGACGTCATGGTGGCGCATGAAATGTTGAGACATGGTTTCGTACCCGGCAAAGGTCTAGGTGCATCTCTGCAAGGAATTATACAACCGGTATCAGTGGTCGAAAACTTAGGAACCTTCGGCTTGGGATTCAAGCCAACATCGGAGGACATCCGGCGAGCCAAGAGGAGTAAGCAGAAGACATGGGTGCTCCCGAAGCCGGTTCCACGCCTTTCCCAATCTTTTGTCAGGTCCGGAGTAAGAGGACATCCGACGACAAAGGTTCCCAGTCCTATGGTTAGGCCAGACGAAGAGTTCTTAAGAAAGTTCGAGGACCTATTTGCAGATGTATGCATGCTCGAGGATGGTGAAGGATCCAGCCATGCCGAGATACGGTTTGTGGGACCAAAGGCAAAACTGAATAATTGGAAGGCTACTCCTCTCCCTGTCCGGAAGGAGTCTTGGTAGTTTGTTTTGGATTGTTTTCTTTCAAAATTCTGGGTTGGGGGTTGTCCCCGGAGTAAAATCCAGTTGTTTTAGTTCATTTTGATTTAAGTTTGCAAGTTTGTTTTTCCTTGTACTATTCTCATTGATGAAAATTTGGTTCCCTTCGTGTCTAATTTTGTTTATTTGTCCTTCTTTTTACTTTTCTGAACAGCCTTCTTTCAACTGATCTTAATGATATGGCGTGCTTAAAGATTAATCAACCCAGTCTAGAAAGTCAATCGGGTTTGGAAATAATAACGCATGAAATAAGAAGTGACGAGAGTGAGTCCGAGTACGGCGATGATGAAGCCGTAGAAGAAATCGGTGAAGAATTAAGTCACTTCGAGGAAAAACCCAAACCGAATTTAAATGATACCTGAGGCCGTTAATCTGGGGAATGCGGATGACGTCAAAGAAACCCGAATAAGTGTCCATATTGAGCCCAACCTTAGAGAAGAGTTGATCAAAACACTCATGGAGTTTAAAGACATTTTCGCATGGTCGTACGACGACATGCCGGGACTCAGCACAGATCTAGTGGTTCACAAATTACCTACTAACCCAGCATGCCCTCCTGTCAAGCAAAAACTGCGGAAATTCAAGACGGAGATGAGTGTAAAGATCAAGGAGGAAGTAACCAAGCAGTTGCAGGCGAAAGTCATTCGCGTCACCCGATACCCTGAATGGTTGGCTAATGTAGTACCGGTGCCAAAGAAAGACGGAAGATCAGAGTATGTGTGGACTATCGCAACCTCAACAAGGCGAGCCCTAAGGATAATTTCCCGCTTCCTAATATCCATATCCTGATTGATAATGCGCCGGACGCGAAACCGGATCCTTTGTGGACTGTTATGCGGGCTATCATCAGATTTTGATGGATGAAGAGGACGCAGAAAAGACGGCTTTTATCACACCGTGGGGAACATATTGCTACCGAGTGATGCCGTTCGGTTTGAAGAATGCAAGGGCAACCTACATGAGGGCGATGACTACGGTATTCCATGACATGATACACAAGGAAATTGAAGTGTACGTGGATGATGTGATCGTAAAATCCAGACGTCAAGAAGACCATGTTGCCGACCTCAGGAAGTTCTTTCAAAGACTTCGAAGGTACGACATCAAGCTCAATCCGGCCAAATGCGCATTCGGAGTTCCGTCGGGAAAGTTGCTAGGATTCATCGTCAGCCGACGGGGCATTGAGTTAGACCCATCCAAAATCAAGTCCATTCAGGAGTTACCCCCGCCAAAAAATAAAACAGAGGTAATGAGTCTGTTGGGAAGGTTGAATTACATCAGTAGGTTTATTGCCCAACTTACGGCAACCTGTGAACCCATATTCCGCCTATTGAAGAAAGACGCTGCGATAGAATGGACGACGGAATGTCAGGAAGCGTTTGACCAAATCAAAGGGTATCTATCAAATCCACCTGTACTAGTTCCGCCTGAACCGGGCAGACCCCTGATTCTTTATTTGACGGTTCTGGAGAATTCGTTCGGCTGCGTACTGGGGCAGCATGATCTTACTGGCAGGAAGGAATGGGCCATTTACTACCTCAGTAAGAAATTCACGGTCCACGAGGTCAAGTACACTCATCTAGAGAAGACATGTTGCGCTTTGACTTGGGTAGCCCAAAAGTTGAAACATTATTTGTCTTCTTACACCACTTACCTCATTTTGCGTTTGGATCCGTTGAAGTATATTTTCCAGAAACCTATGCCTACAGGGAGGTTAGCAAAATGGCAAATATTACTTACAGAGTTCGACATCATATATGTGACAAGGACGGCTATGAAAGCTCAAGCCTTAGCCGATCACTTAGCTGAGAATCCTGTTGATGACGAATACGAACCTTTGAGGACGTATTTCCCAGACGAAGAAGTACTGCAGATTGATGGGTTGGAACTAACCGAGGAGCCGGGTTGGAAGCTTTTCTTCGATGGAGCGGCGAACGCAAAAGGAGTCGGAGTAGGGGCTGTGCTTATCTCTGAAACAGGACATCATTATCCTGTCACTGCTCAACTGCGTTTTCATTGTACCAATAATATGGCTGAGTACGAGGCATGTATCTTGGGGTTGCGGTTAGCGGTGGACATGGATGTACGGAACGTCTTGGTCTTGGGGGACTCGGACCTTCTGGTACATCAGATTCAGGGAGAATGGGAAACCAGAGATTTAAAGCTTATCCCATATCGTCAGTGTTTGCATGATTTGACCAAACGCTTTCGATCGGTAGAATTCAAGCACATCCCAAGGATGCATAATGAGGTTGCCGACGCGTTGGCTACTTTAGCATCAATGCTACACCACCCAGACAAGGTTCGTGTCGATCCGTTACATATCCAGGTTCGGACTCAACATGCTTATTGTAATGTGATAGAGGAAGAGGTGGATGGTGAGCCGTGGTTTCATGATGTCAAGGAATACCTCAGGTTAGGAGTATACCCAGAGCAAGCAAATGGAGATCAAAAGTGAGCTATTCGACGATTGGCGAACGGATTTTTCCTTAGTGGAGGGGTGCTATACAAAAGAACCCCAGATTTGGGATTGTTGAGATGTATAGATGCAGGTCAAGCCACAACAGTGATGACAGATATACACTCGGGAGTTTGTGGACCACACATGAGCGGATACGTCTTGGCAAAGAAGATTCTTCGAGCAGGATATTACTGGCTCACGATGGAGCGTGATTGTATAAGTTTCGTGCGAAGATGCCATCAGTGTCAGATACATGGAGATTTGATTCATTCTCCACCAACTGAATTGCACACGATGTCGGCACCATGGCCGTTTGTTGCATGGGGTATGGATGTTATTGGACCTATTGAGCCTGCGGCTTCCAATGGTCATACGTTCATTCTGGTAACGATTGATTATTTTACCAAGTGGGTGGAGGCCAAAACATTCAAATCGGTGACCAAGAAGGCGGTGGTGGATTTCGTACATTCCCACATCATCTGCAGGTTTGGAATTCCAAAGATAATCATGACAGATAACGGTGCCAATCTTAACAGCGGATTGATGAAGGAGGTCCGCCAACAGTTCAAGATCACACACCGAAATTCCACACCGTATCGTCCCAAAGCAAATGGTGCGGTTGAGGCAGCTAACAAGAATATAAAGAAGATATTGAGGAAGATGGTAGAACGGTCTAGGCAGTGGCATGAAAAGTTACCATTTGCACTGTTGGGTTATCGCACCACCGTCCGGACTTCGGTAGGTGCGACTCCTTACTTGTTGGTATACGGGACTGAAGCAGTAATACCCGCAGAAGTTGAGATCCCATCCCTCCGTATTGTCGCTGAAGCTAAGATTGACGATGATGAATGGGTCAAAACCCGATTAGAGCAATTGAGCTTGATCGACGAAAAGAGATTGACAGCAGTCTGTCACGGCCAATTGTACCAAAAGAGAATGGCGAGAGCATATAACAAGAAGGTACGTCCCAGGAAATTTGAAGTGGGACAGCATGTGCTGAGGAGAGTTCTACCACATCAGGCCGAAGCGAAAGGCAAGTTCGCTCCAAATTGGCAGGGACCATTTGTGGTGACTAGAGTATTATCCAACGGCGCTCTATGTTTAACTGATGTTGAGGGAAGATGCACCGATATGGCTATCAATTTTGATGCAGTCAAGAGATATTATGTGTAATTCTTTAATGCATTTGTCAACGCTTGGTGTCGTTTGTGTGTATTTGGCATTTTTCGGAGAATGAAATGACAGAGGCAATTTTTCTACTACCCAAACACTTTAACCCTTGTTTTCCCCTTTGAGCCTTAATTATTCTTTCATATACCCTCTTTCGGAATCATCAAGGAAGATGTGTAATAAAATAGAAAAAGAAACAAAGAAAAGACACAAGAAAAAGTGAACTACGTTCGACCTGATTCCTCAAGAAGGATACGTAGGCGCCACACGGCTCGATCATAATAAAATAAAAATCAAAGATCCCCCAAGCAACATAACTGGGGCAGAAGTCATTGTTTCGTTTGAAAGATAGTGTGGATTCCGAAAGTTGTAATAAGCTAACCGTTGAGGTTAGACCCCTTTCTTCAACTTCGCGCGCAGAAACCACATTAAGAACCAGAAAGACCTCTCGATCAGTATTTGAGAAATGCCAAGTCATGTGAATGAAAGCCAAAAGTGACATCCCGACCCTCGATTGAACCCAGCCGAAAAGGATAACGCTCTAGAGGGAATCTCATGGGTGCTACCCCGCCGCAGGGAAAGAAAGCGTAAACGAGAGAGTCTTAACGGTGAAAACCCTCGCGGGCACCTTAAGGCGAAGAAAGTTGAGAGAAGTAAAATGAGAGAGTCTTACGGTGAAAACCTTTACGGGCACCTTAAGGCGACGGGAGATAGAGAAATGAGAGAATCTCATTAGTGAAAACCCTTCAAAGGGCACTATGAGGTGACGAGGGTGAGGTGGTTACCAGGTGTCTGCATGAGACAAGGTTTGGACATCCGTTTACCCTTAGCAGAACGCGGCATCAGAAAGTGATTGACATGAATAGACTGGGTAGTTTAATCTCCAAGGCATGGCATAACCATTGGATCAGTCACACATTCAGATAAGTTTTCCTTTTTGAGTTCAGAAAAGTTTTCCTCTTCTTTTGTCATTTGCGGTCAGCATTCTTTTCTTTTCTTTCATTTTTTCGAAAATTGACTTTTCAAAGCTTACTACCAAGTCTCCCAAAGCAGTATAATGAAAAGAAATAGGCGTGGAACGAGGCAATAAGGCATAAGTCATTCCGATAGTAAGATTGGAGCGACGGGTTGATTGGAAGGTTCGCAGGAATTATGAAGTATGATGGACACATGTGGCACGTCCAGAAGATGATTTCACGCAACAGATCACCGGCTAAAAAGAGCCGGATCAAACCAAAGATTGGAATAAAAGGAAAGATGAGAAACTGTTCGTGGAAAGAGCATCGCCCCCGGCAAGCGTCAACGTCGTCCTCAAAATTCGAGAGAGGCCAAGCAGCTGAAAGAGAAAAGAAAATGGCCCCAACAAGAGTGGCACGACCACTCACTGCGTTTTGAAACTAACAATTTTTCTTTGATTTAAAGCAGGAAAGGAGGGTTCTTTGGCGGAAAAGCATACCATCCAGAAGTTTATCAAACTGGGGCAGAAAATTTTCTCCTGTTGCGAAAATTTTCTTGAAAACAAAGACCCAGTGGATAAGGGTAGAAAGCCACACAAGATTTCGGGAAATACCAGCTCCAAGCAGAATAGTTTTGAGAGAGGCCAGACAACACGATGGGGTGATCTTTGAGCCTGGTATCATCCCCAGCAGTTGTTGGAAAAAGGAAACAATGGCTTCGAGATTCCCCCAGCACTATTATATCCCACAATTTGTTCAAGGAAGCAAAAGCGTGAGTCCCAGATGAGGTATGGGAAAAAGGAAGAGAATGAGGGGTGAAGGAAACAAAGAATACTTCCTCAGCAGCATCATCCCCGGCAGGTGAGTAAACAGTTCCAAAGATATCCCCAGCAGCCAAAGTAATACAACCCTAGGGGGAAAGCAATTCCAAGACAAGATAATTCAGAAGAAAAGGTGGCCCAATAGACGATGTAGTCGAAGTCAGGGAGCCCGCCTGGAGAATGGAGTGGCGATTTAGTTTTGAAGTAGTAGTTGAAGTCAGGGAGCCCGCCTGGAGAATGGAGTGGCGATCTTATTATGAAGTAGTAGTTGAAGTCAGGAAGCCCGCCTGGAGAATGGAGTGGCGATTTTATTATGAAGTAGTAGTTGAAGTCAGGGAGCCCGCCTGGAGAATGGAGTGGCGATTTCATTTTGAAGTAGTAGTTGAAGTCAGGGAGCCCGCCTGAAGAATGGAGTGGCGAATTTATTTAAAAGTTGTAGTTGAAGTCAGGGAGCCCGCCTGGAGAACGGAGTGGCGATTTTATTTTGAAGTAGTAGTTGAAGTCAGGGAGCCCGCCTGGAGAATGGAGTGGCGATTTTATTTTGAAGTAGTAGTTGAAGTCAGGGAGCCCGCCCGGAGAATGGAGTGGCGATTTTATTTTGAAGTAGTAGTTGAAGTCAGGGAGCCCGCCTGGAGAATGGAGTGGCGATTTTATTATGAAGTAGTAGTTGAAGTCAGGGAGCCCGCCTGGAGAATGGAGTGGCGATTTTATTTTGAAGTAGTAGTTGAAGTCAGGGAGCCCGCCTGGAGAATGGAGTGGCGATTTTATTTTGAAGTAGTAGTTGAAGTCAGGGAGCCCGCCTGGAGAATGTAGTGGCGATTTTATTATGAAGTAGTAGTTGAAGTCAGGAAGCCCGCCTGGAGAATGGAGTGGCGATTTTATTATGAAGTAGTAGTTGAAGTCAGGGAGCCCGCCTGGAGAATGGAGTGGCGATTTCATTTTGAAGTAGTAGTTGAAGTCGGGGAGCCCGCCTGAAGAATGGAGTGGCGATTTTATTTTGAAGTAGTAGTTGAAGTCAGGGAGCCCGCCTGGAGAATGGAGTGGCGATTTTATTTTGAAGTAGTAGTTGAAGTCGGGGAGCCCGCCCGAAGAATGGAGTGGCGATTTTATTTTTGAAGTAGTAGTTGAAGTCAGGGAGCCCGCCTGGAGAACGGAGTGGCGATTTTATTTTGAAGTAGTAGTTGAAGTCGGGGAGCCCGCCCTGGAGAATGGAGTGGCGATTTTATTTTGAAGTAGTAGTTGAAGTCGGGGAGCCCGCCCGAAGAATGGAGTGGCGATTTTATTTTTGAAGTTGTAGTTGAAGTCAGGGAGCCCGCCTGGAGAATGGAGTGGCGATTTTATTTTGAAGTAGTAGTTGAAGTCGGGGAGCCCGCCTGGAGAATGGAGTGGCGATTTTATTTTGAAGTAGTAGTTGAAGTCAGGGAGCCCGCCTGGAGAACGGAGTGGCGATTTTATTTTGAAGTAGTAGTTGAAGTCGGGGAGCCCGCCTGGAGAATGGAGTGGCGATTTTATTTTGAAGTAGTAGTTGAAGTCAGGGAGCCCGCCTGGAGAATGGAGTGGCGATCTATTTTTAATTTGGTTGAGGAAAGAGGTTGAATGTAACAGAAATCTCCGGCATGAATCCAAGTTCGTAAGCAGAGGGAGGCAACAAGGATCAGAAAAGATAGATTCAGATTGCAAAGGAGAATAACTCGAAGATCATAAAGAAGGAACCAATGGTCGGAGTTCGGCAATCAAGATAGGCCTAAGTAACAATTGGCAGAAGAGAAGAAGCATCAGAAGGAACATCAAGTCAGACAGGATGGCAAGGAGCATGACAAGATCAAGTTGAAAAGGATAGATAGGAACTTGTAGTACTGTAACTTAGTCTAGCTTCTTACTTTTCGTTGGTACGATGTAATAAGGAGGTTAGCTAAGCAGTGGTAACAGCAGTAATAGCAGTAACAACAGTAACAGCGAGATCGCAACAGTCATGGTGGTCCCAGCTACCAAAACTTCCCGAACTACATTGACCTGATTCCCTTTTAGCCAGGGATATGTAGGAGACCTTTGAAGCAAGGTTCGGTCAAAACTTTTCCAAAATGCTTCATACGGAGTGCTTGAATGGGCAAAAAATCGCTTATATCCGCTCACTTATCTTTGCCCGAAAACTCTTCATGTTTCCGCGCAAAGAGGGGCAGTTGTGAGCACGTGATTTTTGCCCTACATGAGAATCACTCCCAGAAAATTCAAAAATAAAATAGTTTTATGTTGAGCATGATTTTTGTGATCTTGGTGTTATGTTTATCTTACATTTGCATTTTTGTGTGTGCATGCTTATTTATTTTAGTGAAATACAAAAATATATATTATGTTTTGCATTTTTTAGTGTTTAATAAGCAAATTATGTGATTTACATCTAAGTGATATGTAATTGTGTATCTTGATTATTAGTAAAACTTAATTAGCACTCTTATAAGTTAGTTTGATTTTTGTAGTGTGAGTCAGAATTTTGTTTAGTTTAAATTAGACAAAAGAGGAGACAAAATAAAGAGGGAATCGGAACTGGGCCATCTCCAATTTAATAAAACCAGGCCCATACTAATTCAACACCCAACCCAAATACTCACCCAAGCATCAGCTTAAGTAACGTTTGATCTGGACCGTTGGATTTTATTATCCAACGGCCCAGATTAATCATTAAATTCCCAAATACACCCAGGCCGTGACTTAACCAAACGACATCGTTTGGTTTAAGGGAGGAGATCCTGGTCGTTGATCATAAATGATCCAACGATCAGGATTTAATCTCCTGAGTCGTATATAACGCCCGCCTTCACACCCCGCCCCCCCAAGCCAGACCCCCCCTCACACCCATCGTCTCTCCCACAGACGAATTAACCTCGCCGTGAGCCACCGCACTCCGCCTGCCGGAAATCGCCTCACGGCGGTTCCGGTAGGCCAATGGCCACCAAATTTTCACCAGCTCTTCCCCTCACCTCCCTCTACACGAATCCCCTAACCGTTAGTCTCGAATCATTCCCGAGCTCTTCGAATATTAGATCGAAGCTCGCCGGAATTTGAAGTTCTATGCCAATGGCCACCAAATTTTCACCGGCTCTTCCCCTCGCCTCCCTCATACCCCCACAGGCTGTAGTTTTGTTCGAATCTTGTTGGAACTAGTCGAGCCCCAAAATCGCGGCTATGAACCCTAAATTCGTTTCTTGCCTAATTGAGGTCTAATAGACCTTAATTGGGATGTTTCACTATTGAAAACATCTCAATTAAGGTCCATTGGCCTCAAAGAACAAAGGTCCGAGCCGAATTGAATCCAAGATGGGTCCGAGGTTCATTCGAATGCAATTTTTCTCCTTACATGGTATTTTTCCTTTCCTTCTTCATATGTTAGTGTGATTAATGACATAAATTCTATCCTTTATCTTTTCTTTTAATTTTCTGCTTTGTTCTTCATCTCTTTGGGACCGTTTTATTTGGTCGATTTTTGTTGTTTCTTCGATTGAAAATGAATGATATACTTAGTATGATTAAGGTCGTCAAGCTAACTAGTTCATATGGATTGGTATCATGTTGTGTCGAACCATGAGTCACGAATTTGTTGGACTTTATTTGTTCTGGATTGCATACGTAGGATCAATTAAGTAGTTGTCGTCATTTAGCTATATGATTTCCCTATTAAACACTGGATAGTAATTGATATTGCTGATTTACCAAGTGAAGCTCTTGAAATTATTGTGATGTCAAATCAGGTCTGGAATCTGTGAAACTGTTAGCATTAGTGTAAGATGAATCAGAGGTAGAATAGTTTAATACCCTGCACAGCCTAGTGGAACCTGCTGTTACAGCAGGGCATTCCACTAGGTTTTTGGCACTCAGCATTTAACTAATTAAGCCCATACTTAACAAACTTAGTGGTTAAACACAGGGGTTAGTGGGCTGGCAGAGCAGGGATGGGCAAGGTTTGAGTGGAGGTCTGCTGGTCTTTAGCTTTTAGAGAGAGGGGTCTGTTCTGGTTATATATAGGAAGCTGCATAGAGTAGGAGGGGACTGGTTTTTGAGCTTTAAGAGGGTAGCACACATTAGGAGAAGCAAAGGCAGAAATACACACAGATATAAACACTGGTTACTGTTCCATTGAGGTGTGGGGCTACTGTTTTGTTGCTGTTATTCAGTTGAAAGGGAGGCTATTTGTTTCCTGTTCTTTGTTTGTTGGGCTACTGCTACTGTTTTGTTTCTCCTGTTGCTACTGCTGCTGTGTTGTTGTTGTATGCTGTGGTGATTTCGATTGGCTATAGTTGGCATTGTGTGTTTGCTACTGCTGTGGGTCTTGTTGGGTGCTAAATGTTCTGAGGGATTGATTACCATTGATTGTGTACTGCTGTGTTGTTGTTGTGTACTGCTGTGGGTTTTGATTTGGGTGCTAAGTGTTGTGGGAATTGATCACCATTGATTTGTTGCTGTGCTACTGGTTGCTGGGCTACTGTTACTGTTGCTGCATTATCACTACTCACTCTTCTTTATTCTTCCGCATTCCAGGTACACATCTCTGTCATTGTAATGTCTTGGTTCGAAAAGAATGAAGCTTGAAGCTCCCTTTTAAGTCGGCTGAATACATATAGATGTCCACATCTCTTATACTTGTTATGCTTTGTTATTCTTTAATCAAGTATGCACTGCCGATTCTGGCTATGAAAGATATACCTAGATCAAAGATACACTATCATTAGATATGTATGTAAACCTGAATCATTCTGCTGTATCTTTGTTCAATATTCTCTATTCATGTGCGTAATCTCAAATCTGTTAATACTAGGCCCTATGTTAAAAGTGAGATTGGCTATTTGTTCAAGTAGAAAATTCAAGGTAATTTGAACACCCGTGAATAATGACATCCTGAACTTGCAAAAAATATATGACAGTGGCTCTTTGAGGATTATTTGAATTCGAAGTAAGTTCTTCCCATATAATTGTCCACCATAGACTCAAATATACTCACTTAATTAAATAACCGTATGTTTGCTTGAATTGGTTATAGTTGAGTAGGATTTTGTCACATTGTAGGAATTAGCGAGTTATTACTCGACTGGATGACTAATTAGATTAAAGGAATCGGGGGTGCATTTCATGTGACCCGACCCCAATTTTGAACAAGATTAAATAAAGCGTGTCAGGAACCACAGGCGCATTTCATGTGGTGTGGTTCGTAACAAGTTTTAAGTAATTTGGAATCAACTCCTAAATAAATACAGCGGGATGTAGCTCGCTTTACATTTGAATTAGAGATGCGCCGCACCCAATAGTTACACAAATCGCAAGGCCCTCATAAAGGTACATATAAAATACTTAGATTTCGAGATGTGTCGTTTCTTAGCGAATATCATGGCCTTCTCAAAAGTGTAAATAAGTAATCGCCCTAGGCGCGCATTTTAATTCTACCTTCTTAAATGCGGGTGTGCATTTCATGCGACCCAAATCCAAATCAAAAAAAAATGTTGAATAAGAATGTGTCGAGGATCCGGGTGCATTTCATGTGACGTGATCCGAAACATATTTTTAGGCAACTTTCTCTCTCGTAAATCATAATAATAATAAAAGCAGTAAAGGGATATTAATTTGCACTAAGCACATAACTGTAAAAAAAAAATCCGATAAATGAGCCGAACACGACAGTTGAGCGACCGTGCTAGAACCACGGAATTCGGGAATGCCTAATACCTTCTCCGGGTTAACAGAATTCCTTATCCGGATTTTTGGTTCGCGGATCGTTAAATAGAGTCAAACCTTTCCTCAATTCGGGTTTCAAACCGGTGACTTGGGACACCATAAATCTCCCAAGTGGCGACTCCGAATCTCTCAATAAATGAATCCCGTTTTGGTTGTCCTTTAATTGGAAAAACTCTCTTTTATATTTTTGCGCCCTC
This sequence comes from Nicotiana noctiflora, assembly GCA_032618575.1. NCBI lineage: Eukaryota > Viridiplantae > Streptophyta > Magnoliopsida > Solanales > Solanaceae > Nicotiana > Nicotiana noctiflora. Next base: position 129,917 of record JASVEL010007211.1, read on the forward strand.
GCGGGTGCGGTAAAAAGAGGTGTGACACTTGCTGCTCATCAGAGAGAACATGGCCATCACTTTTGAGTTGAGCAATCATATTTGACATCACCCTTAGATGTGACACCGTAATCATACTATTTTTTGTACGTGTCAAACTTGATTGTCAACTGTTGAAGGAGAGTCACAGTCGTACCCCTATATGTCTATCTTAAATGTTCCATATGGCTTGAGCAATAGGATATTGCTCACATTCATGGATGAGATCATCAGCAACTGAACTTACAATAATTCCATGTGTAGTGGAATCTTTCACTGTAAGTTTCTATATCCCTCCTGTGTTGAGCAGTGTTATCCTCCCCCGGGTGATTCATAATATGGTTATACTTTCAAGAGCATCTCTCTCTTCGAGTACATACCACATCTTACGACTCCAGATATCGAAGTTTTTACCATTCAGTTTGTCACCCTTATAAAGTCAGCAATGATACTTTTTGATGACATGTTTGTTCTTAGAGACAATTTTACAAGTTTAACTCATCAATATATACTTCAGTTAATTTATGCATGTGATTACACTCTCAAGTAAATTAATTATAATATTAATTTTACATTTAGTATAGAATCGAAAGGTCACTACGTTGCCGTTCATCATCTATATCCAATTTTTTTTTAATTAATCTTGAAATCACTTTTTAATGTGTACTATATTTCAAGTCTCATTCCATTACAGAAAAAATCTAATCAACAATGTATGTAACTGGTGAGACAAATAACATAATATAAATTTTATTAAGATAAAAGACATAATGACAATTACATGTTTGCTAGGACATCCATATACCAGTCGAACACTAACTCTTGATCATATACGCTAAAAGGTGCACTAGGCCAACATCATAATAAATTTCAGTTAACATTTCACCCCAAGACTCTTGAAGAGAGTCCGCTAGCTAATGCTTTCCAATCAGTAATTTCAACGTAATTAGCCAATTCAGCTCTTTTTATCTTTAAAAGGGGTAGATGTACAACAACGGAAGCATGAGGGCCCATTTTAAATTGCTTAAACTACCTAAATTTCTATTCTCTTTCCATTTGTTCAGCCCTTCGATCCCTTAACTCATTTTGCCTCGCCCTTGGGATATTCTTGATAAATTCAGGTTCAAAGTCTAAATCATTATAGAAATAAGTCTTGCGACGACATATCCTTCTACGTTATTCCCTTCCTTGACTTCGAGAGCTCCCACTTGGAGTAATTCAAACTTGTCTCTGTTCAGCCATAAATTGGACTAAGAAAATAATAAGAATAGCTACAACCACTTAATATGACAATATATATTATACTTACTTATAGAAGGATATCAATTGAGTGATCATGACTAAACTAATTTTAATTAACTGAAACATACAATGTTTCTTTCTTAGAATATAGGGTGCTAGTCTTCCACGAATGACTTACTAAGATACTGAAGCAACACAATATTTAATTAAGTACAGAGGATATCCAACAAATCACAATTATATTTTTATAAGCAAATAAATCTCCGTGTCACTTATTTCGACTACAAGACATGCATTATAAAAGGATAAACATCATTGATCTTTTATGTGTTACAGTAATCGAGGAAACATCCATATTGGTCATATATTTATAGTGTGGCTTCTTGGGATAGTAGTAAGTTCCATACAACATTGGGACTTTTTATTGTCTTGAAGTAGAACTAATAATATCAAAGAGCTGGCGTAAATAAAAAAATAATTCTTTTCCCTTTTTTTTTTGACAACTTTGTTTGTTGCTTCTTCTCTACCTTGAGTCTTACCAAGGTTCCTTGGCTGAAAGCATGAGCTTTTACAAAAGTCTATTTATCTTTCCTTAAAAGTTTTCCTTATTTTAATGAGACAGACATTGAACTTTTGACAAATCATCTTATCTTTTTGACACATAAAACAAAAAAAGAAGGTATTCGACTCACAAAAAAATATCAGCGACTTATTCAAACAAAGATTATCAGTAATGAAGTACATATCATGGTGGAAACAACTAGGAGTGAACAACCTGGCTCTGATATAGTATGTTAGATAAAAATCAGGGGCGAGACCCTATTGACGCAACAAAAATTGTTGAACTCACCACCAAAGGAATTTCCTCAAATCGTATCTGAATCTCCAGGAAATAGAATTTTCGTTCACAAACTAGATGCCTAAAATTTACTGTATTCTTATTTTTTCTTGCCCATGGAGAATCTCTGTATCGAAGAGAAATATATAGAGAAGAGGAGATGCGGAGAACTACTGATAACCTTTTGTTGTCACGTCGCCACTTCTTTTTAATGTGGAACACTTCTCCTATCCTTATGGGAGTTAATTAACTTCCCTGATAATATTAACTTCCATCATCCTTATGTCTTATAAGTGGGCCGGATCGGTCCACATGGGCGACCCATAACTTAACCAATATCCTAAAGTAATTGACACAATGGAATTTTACGTGAAAATTTCCAGCTCATGGGATTAAAAACTACAACTTAACCTTGTAGGATTTCAACTTTACTACTGAACAAACTTCAGATTACAACCTATTGTAACCTAGGAATTAACCTCTTAATCCCTCACTAACTTGTCACAACTTTATTACAAGCCACTTTATAATAACTCTATTACAAAGACTCGACTAACTCTAGCCAAGACACAAACACAAAGGTTTAAGATTTACAAAGGTTTCCTATACAGTGCTTCTAACTAAGCTAAGTAGGAATTACAAGTAAAGTACTTTAACAAAGGTGCACCACAACTAAGGAAATATAATGAATCAATACAGAAAACTGGTCCGTTCTTATGTTGTTGTTTGTCCTTGATGCCCTTGAGAATCACTTGCCAAATTGATTGATCACTTTGAGAGACTGCTTGATGATTCTTGAATGTGCAAGTGTTTTCTTTATCTTTACTTGATGTTAATAATTTATTTGTCACATCACTTAAATGATGAAAGCAAGGTACATGGCATTCCCCATAAAGTTGACTGTTGCATTATTTTTGCACAGTTGCATGTACATGTAATAACTTTAAAGTTGTGGAGAGTTGACTTGTACACTCACCATGGGAACTAGTAGCCATCTGTTCCCTCTGTTGTTCCTTTGACTCTGAAGGGTTGAACTGATAATAGGTAAATTAGACTATAATTGGACCCTAAAAATCATATTTTTGTATAGCTTTGTGGTAAAAAATAATAACCAAATGCTCTGATTAGTGTTTTTCATGCTTTGCAGACTATATCCAATGAAAGAAGTCGATGAAGCACGTTTTGGGATCAATTATGGAGAAAAGGAGGCCAATTAAATAATGCCCACGAAGTGCACCAAACAAAGAGACAAAACTAGAGCTAAACTTGGCCTGCCGTGGTCAGACCGTAACCGCGGTAGGACCGCATCAGAACATTATTACAGATTTAGAGGATCACTTTGGCCGCAGTCCTAGCATAACCGCTGTGGGACTGCAACGAAATGCAGAAAACATGAGGGACCAAAGTGTCATGTCGGGAAAACTTAGTGTAAAACCCTTTTAAGATGTAGAAATTCGGCCACATTAGGGCATGCTTGATTTAGAGGAGGATAGATTTGAGACATAGATTCGACCTAAGGAGGCAAGAACACATTGGGAGAAAGGCAGAAAATTCTTCTACGAGGTTTTCCTTCCTCTTCCTACTTTTTCATTGGTGGTTATGACTTTTAGTATTGTAGTTTTACATACTATTATGAATATCTAATTTTTTTATCTAGAGTTTTGATAGAACCTTTTGTAGGATAAATTCTTGTTATGTTTTTATATAATTGAGCCATAGCTTTTCTCTATTTGTTCAACTACGTTTATATTCTGGTTGATTGAAGAGCTCTCAATTAGCTCGTGCCTATTTAGTATGCATAACTCGGGAGAGAATGCAATTTATGTAATTGTTGAACAACACCACTCCTAGAGTATATGAGGGATCAATAACCGAGGGTTTAAATATCGGAATAGGGATAACGAAGCCTTGGGTGCGATCTGAAGTGAGCTATATTAAACGCCAGCTAGCGTAGCTCGGGAGAGTGCGTACTACTAAATTGTCGTAATTACTCAGGAGATATTTATGGTAATAAGAGTGCTCATGATTAGTAGAGAATACTTAGGCGAAATTATAGAAGACACAGCGGAAAGAATTCCGACAATTGGGAAAATCATAACTCTAGACCTTCTTAATCTTTTCTCTAACCCACACTATTGTTAGTTGTTAATTTACTATTTTAATTTGTTAGTTAATTAGTTAAACACAAGAATCTTAATATCTATAAGTTAGGAATTGTTCAAGCTTGTCTTCTTGGTGATAGTGAACAGTTATAGCTAAACCTTAATTCTCCGCGGGATTCGACTCTGGACTTATAAACCGGATTATATTTTCAACGACCGCATTGTCCTTTTTATAAGGCATAGTTGGACGTGATCATGAACCACATACCCAAGTCGAGACTTGTTGATCGTAAGTACTTGAGGATGTGTAACAGATTCCTTATCTAGTTCTTAACAATAAGTTTGTTAGATCATCAAAATATAACACGGACATATATAACCTATTAGTGTTGTTATTAGTGTTCTGCTGCTATTGCTTTTTTTTATCTTTTTTTGAGTCGATAGTCTATCAAAAATAACTTTTCTATTCTCAAACGGCAAGGCAATACTTGCATATGCTCTACCCTTCTTAGATCCACTTTTCACTAAATTTGTTATCATTGTTATTATTCGGAGTGTAGCACTCATTGGCCGAGATTACACTCAGTTAGTACAAGTTGGACATATATTATGAAAGGAGTTGTGTTGTGTTGGATTAATTGAGTAGTGCATATAGAAATAGACATTCAAAGTTCTAGTGGTCGAGCAAGAGCGAATTAAGAATTTGAAGAAAAACAAATAGTACTAAAGTCTCATTCCTCAACAAAGTGTTAATTTTTTTTTCTTGAGATGTACATAAATGATAATTGAGTTATATAAAATGTAATTATAGTAAAATTTGAATAGGTATGATAATATAATATTATATAGTGTATAGGAATGTAAAAATTCTTTAAAAAACAAAAAATTAGGTTAAAAAAACAAAAAATATCCCTAACCATTTGATTTAATTAGTTTGCAATATATTATATATACTTATTTAGTGGAATTCTTAACATATGTACAAAATATGAGTCCAAGATATTGTTTATTGCATATCTCTTTCTTAACATCTTTCATGTTGGCAAAAGAAATGACATCAATTTTACAAAGAATAGCGGAAAATACATTGAAGTACAAAAATATGTCACTTAAAAAGAAGAGAAGAGAAGAGAGAGATGAATTTCATCTCACGGCTATCTGCCAAAAAATAGGAAGCAAAAATAATAAAGAAAATGGCTTCGCCCGGACTCGAACCGGAGACCTTCAGTGTGTTAGACTGACGTGATAACCAACTACACCACGAAACCTGTTTGGTTCAATTGTCCTTATTCTTCTATCTACTTCTTGTCTATAACCTTAAAATATTAAATCCATGTGTTGCTTAATAATTAGTGCTTACTCTATTCCATTTCAGAAAGAAATTAAACCATTTGAAATTGTAATTTTAAATATACCACAGGGTTTGTCTAGCTACAAATTTTTTGAAACTTGTAATTTTAAACGTCATTCTATTCTATATTATTTATGTAGCAATAAAAGCTTTTCGTAAAGTGTAAACTTAATTGTTTTCAAATAAAATATATCATCTTTTTAGAGTAGAATAATTTAAAAATGAGTGTCACATCAACTCAAACAGAGCAATAGCACAAAAAAAAAAAGGAATGAAGAAAGAATTTAAAAAGGTAAAAAGAGGTCTTCATTAGATTAGGACTATAAATTGCAGGAAGCAGTCAAGAACATTTGAATGCAACTTTTTAGCAGCCACAACTAATACATTTATGTTTGTCTATTAACCAACCACCATTTCTTTGTTTTGGATTGTGATTAGAAGTCAAATGGACATGGGGTCCATAATTGGAAAGAAGAAATTGAGGTGACATGACACTTTTCCTAAGCTAAGATTCTTATTTATCTTCTATCTAAGTTGATCTGTACACTTCAGTTTAGGTGTCGCACCCGTGTCGATATGACACTAGTATATGTGTGGGTATGGGATCCGTACCGGATATGGTCAAACACTTTTGGGTACTTTGACCACAACGTACGGAAAAATTCGATACAAGATACAATTTGATTCCCGAAATCAGAACCAAAACTAGGATAAAATTTGAAGAAAATAACATACCTTATCTACGATATCAATCCATTACTTATTTACAACTTGAAAATAAAAAAAGAAATACACACTTTACAAGCTAAGCTAAGTATTCCACTAAATTTCTTACAAATTTTGAGATATTTTTATATTTTTATTTTTTTGAATTAATTTTAGCCGGATCCCCGCACCCGTATCCACACTAAGATCCGTATCCCCGAATCTTAGAATTTACATCTCGAAGGATCCGGCCTTTAGATCCGCACCCGTGTCGGACACCCACACCCGTATCTGAGCAACTTATAAGTCTTCTATGCTATTAGCTTTTTGCCATTTTTCTCTTCATCCCTTTCTTCCTATTTAATCTCTTTCAGTTTTTGCATAAAGTTACAGTCGTGTATCACAAAAACAACCAAAACTAAAAATGCAGTGTAATACTACAAATTGAGTTTGAGGAGGGTAAAGTATACATAGACCTTAACCCTACTTTGTGAGGTTAGAGAGGTTGTTTCTGATTGACCTTTTGTATCGTAATTAGTACTAACTTTTAAACTAGTTTATATACAATATTGTTGACTTATATAAATTTATGGATTCAACAATAAAAAAAGCATGCAGTTAACTGAGAGATTACATCCTTCATAGTTAAATGGAAATCACACACAAAGTGATTCACATCAGTTCAGTATTCTAATGTATAAAGGAAAATGCAGGTTCAGGACATTTAAACATTTAGACTTGGATAGATATATATGTTAGCATGTTAAACAATTTTGAAACTCAAACAGCAAACTTGAACTCGAATCATCTCATTAGATGTACAAAAACCACGGCTAAACTCATCCGAATCTGCCCTAACAGACATCCCATCCTTTGCTAGTGAAGTTGGTATAATAGTTGGAACCTTTTGCAAGCTAGATCTTGAGTACCTCTTTGTTGAGTTTGACATATCATATACTGAGGTCTTAGTTTTAGTGCACTTATTGACCACATCTTTGCTTTAGCTGCCTCGGTGTAAGATATCAATCAGATGCTAGCTGTTTTCAGCAAATGTCCATGGGACTGAGGGGTCATGTGATCAAGCCCAACTATTCCTTATAAACAGGACTAAGCGAAAGTTGCAACTATAATCTGAGTATTTAGTCCATAGTCGAACCCACAAGAAATTAACCTATCAATTACTCTTATTAGACTCACTAAACTCTATGTAATCAACTTCCCAAACGATTTAAATAACAATTGATGATGTTTTTACTAACTATGACTGACTGCAATTAAGTAAGTTAAGACTAACTGCGATTAAGTTGTAAACAATTAAGAGAAGGATCTAAGGTTGTGATTTCCCCTATTAATGGAATCCCTTCCGATTATGTCTCACATAGATTTGCCTAATCGTCTCTATCGATCATGAGCACTCTTATTATCGTAAATCTCTCTCGAGTAATCGCGACAATTTACTAGACGCACTCTCTCGAGTTACGCTAGTTGGCTTTTAATACAACTCACTTTAGATCGCACCCAAGGCTTCGTTATCCCTAATCTCGCCTTTAAACTCTCGGTTATTGATCCCTCATATACTATGAGAGTGGTGTTGTTCAACAATTACCTAAATATGCATTCTCTCCCGAGTAATACATACTAAATAGGCACAACTAATTGAGGATCCTATCAATTAACTACAACAAGAGCGTAGTTGAACAAATAGAGATTAAATCGGGCAAACTACATTAACATAATAAGAAGTTCATCCTTCAATAGGTTTCCTCAAAACCTTAGACTAAATATTTAGCTACTGATAATAGTGTTCATCATAACAATAGCCAAATTCATCACAAATAGTAAGATACAAAAGGAAGAAAGGAAGATCTCGATGTTGAATTATCCTCCTTGCCTCTTGACTCTTCTTGCCTTCAAGTGAAGTTTTGCGTTATTGTCTTTGCTACTTCAGCCCTGTATGCTGAAGTTACGTGAAGTTCACCAGTTACAAAAACAAAAACTTCAGCTCTAAGTTCGCCAATTACAAAAACAAAAACTTCAACACACTTGCTAGCTACTTTAGTCATGTCTACTAGAATGCTGAAGTTTTGCTTGATTGTTTTTGCTACTTCAGCCCAGTATGCTGAAGTTACGTGAAAAAGTGGGTACGCTTGTAATTTTTTTTACAAAACAGACACAAGTTAAAACGTGACCCTAAAAGCGAGTATAGATGAAAATGCCCCAAATTTACTCTGTTGTGTGTGTGTGTGTGGGGGGGGGGGGTATAATTAGCATTTTATTATTGTCAAAGTTTTCTTGTCCACCTAATATTACTGCATGCTTATTAATGGACAAACATTCACCAACTAAATTGAAGAAACTTATATCTACCTGTCTTGTCTACTAACCATCAATGGTAATCATGGGAATTCAATATCAACTTCTCCAATTTCTACTAATCATTCTAGTACTCAACATGACCAAACTCTCAACTTGTAGAAACATTTAAGAAATCACGTTAACAAGTATAGATACTAATAGCATGTTTGGCCAAGCTTATTTTCGGTCAAAAATATTTTTTTTGATCAAAAGTATTTTTGACCAAAAATTAGTGAGAGATTATGTTCATTGCATATCTCTTTCTTAATATCTTTCATGTTGGTAAAAGAAATGACCTCAATTTTACAGAGTAGCTGAAAATACAGTAAAGTACACAAAGAAGTCATTTTTTTTTCAAAAAAGAAAAAAGAAAAAAGAAAAGAGAGATGAATTTCATCTCACGGCTATCTGCCAAAAAATAGAAAGCAAAAATGAAAAAGAAAATGGCTTCGCCCGGACTCGAACCGGAGACCTTCAGTGTGTTAGACTGACGTGATAACCAACTACACCACGAAACCTGTTTGCTACAAGTTGTCATTGGTTGTATTTATTCTTGCGACTATAACATCAAAATATTACATTTATGTGTTGCTTAATAATTAATGCTTACTCTATTCCAATTTAAGAAAGAAATAAAACCATTTGAAATTGTAATTTTAAATATACCATAGGGTATGTTTAGCTAAAATTATTTGAAACTTGTAGCCTTAAACGTTATAACATTTACAAAAATGTAGCAATTAAAGTTTTTTGTTAAGGGTAAAATAATAAATATAAAATTAATTGTTTTCAAATATAAAAGTGCATCATTCTTTTAAGAGTAGATTAATTTAGAAATTAGTGCCATATAACTGAAACAAGCTATAGCCCCAAAAAAAAAAAGGAATGAAGAAAGAATTTAAAAAGGTAAAAGGGGGTCTTCTCTATATTAGGACTATAAATTGCAGGAAGCAGTCAAGAACATTAATTTGAATGCAACTTTTTAGCGGCCACAACTACTACATTTATGTTTGTCTATTTGACCAGCCACAATTTTATTTTATTTTTTGGATTGCAATTAGAAGTCAAATGGACATGGGGGTCTACAATTGGAAAAAAGAAATTGAGTATATATCTGAAAAATTCTGGTTTATATAGACGTGACATGACACTTCTCCTAAGCTACAATTCTTATCTATCTACAATATGTTATAGATTTTTGCTCTCTCTTCGTTCCTTTCCTGAGTCCGGAACCAAAATGTTGCATTTTTGGACTCAAGACATGAAAATTGGTGAAAAAAACTGTTGGAAACAATATTATGTATAATGCACGTAAAACATGCACTATACATACCTTAACGGCCAGTTATCCCGTTAAGGTATAGCGCATATAATATATGTGCTATAGTCAGTATTCTTTCAGTTTTTGCATAAAGTTTTGGTTATGTATTACAATAACAACAACGACAACAACAACAACAATAAAAAGCACAGTGTGATCCTACAAATATGGTATATGGAAGCTAGAGTATACATAGACTTTACCTCCATCTTGCGAGAGTAGAGAGACCGTTTCAAATAGATCTTTTGTGTATTAAATACAAATTTTGAAACTACTTGATGTACATTGACTTATACAAATTTATGGATTCAACAGTGAAAAAAACATGCAGTTAAAATGAGAGACTGCATCCTTTATAGTTAAATAAAAACCAGACATAAAGTGAGTCACATCAGGTTCAGGACATTAAATATTTCGACTTAGATACATATATATGCTAGCATGTTAAACAATTTTGAAACTTATACTCCAAACTTGAACTCGAATCATCTTAGTATATGTGCAAAAGACCGCAGCTAAACTCATCCGAATATCCCTTAATAGGACCATGTCTGTCCAATCGACCAGAACCCGGATACACGCCTTTACTAGTGAAGTTGGAGCAAAAATTAGAACCTTTTTCCAAGTTACACCGCTTTGTTGAATTTGACATATCATACTGAGGTCTTAGTTTTGGTGCACTTATTTACCCCGTCTTTGCCTTAACTGCCTCGATGTAGGACGTGTAGTTTGGATGATTACTCGAGTATTCACTCGAGTAGCTTCTTGTACCATTGGTGCTCTTAGTTGGCATAAATGGTCCTCGCCTCGAACGAGCACATTTTGATGATGCTGAGTGATGTTTTGGGCTATTATCAGCAGAGGAAAAACAGGTTTCATCCAGGCTATAACTTAATAGGTCTGAATTTAAGCTAAGATTAGAGGAATAGAAGAGATTCCTTTGTGTGGAAGTGATATGTGGTTTACCACTATCTATTTCAAGGATCTTGCCAATATCATCAATTGAGCCAATTCTTGCAAAAGAGCCTTGTATTTTATGCATTCTGTAGCTCATATGATTTGAAAATTTTCTCTGCATTAATACCATTTTATGTTAGGCAAAAGTTTATGCAAAAAGATAATGGAAAAGCTTCCAAATTTACCTCTCGAGCATATGAAATACAACAACAATAACATACCCAGTATATTCCCTAGTGCAATATAGGGAGGTTATGTGTATATTGTAGGGTTTATTATTTGATAAATAATAATAAAAGAGGTATGAATAGAAAATGGTGGGAAAAGAAATGGAGGGATGACCCGCGACCCGGTCCAGTCTAGCCTATTTTTCTATTCCGAATTAATTTAAATTCGTTTTAAATTTCCAACAGCCATGGCTGTCCTAAACAGTGTCACACCTGTTCCAACAGCCATGACTATTCTGAAAAGTTGCAAACCTCTTCAGAGGGTCACACATGTTCCAACAGCCATGACTATTCTGAAAGGTTGCAAACCTCTTTAGAGGGTCACATCTGTTCCAACAGTTATGACTATTCTAAAAGGTTGCAAACCTCTTCAGAAACATCACCTAGTTGGTTATAAATAGACCTTCAAATCCCAGTTACTTACGAAATTTTCTAATTATCTTCTTCATTGTAACGACCCGGCCGGTCGTTTTAGAAAATAATGCCCCGATACCCAATTTAACTGTTCCCCTAAATTCATTTCTGCTTTTGTGGTTTGCCGGGAGAGTCGGTTCCGAAATTCGGAGTGTTTTGGGACACTTAGCCCCTAAATGGGAGCTTTAAAATTGGAAAATGGTCCGTAGTTGGAACAGTATTAAGACGACCTCGTAACGGAAATCGGATGGTTCCATTAGCTTCGTTAGGTGATTTCGGGGTTGGGAGCGCATTCGGAATGTATGTTGGAGGTCCGTAGCTCAATTAGGCTTGAAATGCCGAAGTTTGAAATTTTGGCGAATCCGAACGATAGGTGAGATTTTGATCCGGGGGTCGGAATGGAATTCTGACAATTTCTGTAGCTTCGTTATGTGATTTTGGATATGTCCATAAATTTTCAGGTTATTCGGACGTCGTTTGGTCGGGTTTTAGATCGAATGTGTAATTCGGAAAATTTTAAGAAATTTAGGCTTGAATTCGATGTGAATTATGGGTTTTGATGTAGTCAGACGTGTTTTGAGGATTGGAGCAAGTTCGAATAAGGTATTAGGATGTGTTGGTGCATTTGGGTGAGCTCCCGGGGGATCGGGGTGATTTAGGATGGTTAAACGGGAGAAAAACATGGAAATTGCAAGTTTAGGAATTCTGCCTCTGTTGTTTTCGCCCCTGCAGAAATGGGACCGCAGAGGCGAGTCCGCTGAAGCGGAAATTGGAACGCGGAAGCGGACTGGAGCGCAGGGGTGGTCCCTTGTCTGCATAAGCGGCATCGCGGGTGCGAGAATGGGACCGCAGAAGCGGTCAGGAGATGGATTGGGAAGTTCCACAGAAGCGGTTGAGTCTTCGCTTAGGCGAGTCCGCAGAAGCGGACTCGTATTCGTAGGTGCGGAAATATCCAAAGGAGCGGACTGCTGTCCGCAGGAGCGGCCTTGCGGAAGCGGCCCTGGGCTCGCAGAAGCGGATTGGGCCAGCAAGGCCTGGGATTTCGCAGAAGCGACAAAATGTCGCGGAAACGGATCCGCAAAAGCGGAAATCGACCTGGGTTTAATGAGCAGTAAGGGTTAAAATTTCAGAAACGTTTGCAAACTTTGAGAGCTCGGCTTAAGGTGCGAATTAGGCGGTTTTGGAGGAGAACTCGAGGGGTTTCTTCAGGTAATCAATTATGGACTCCAATTATGATTGTTGTTGATAATATTATGCAAGTTTTTCATGAAAATGGAGGAATTTGGGGTAATTAATGGGGGTTTTCACCCTAGGCCTAAACTTTAGAAAATCAAGGGTTTGAATGGGCAAATAGAGTTCGAATTTAGTAAACATTATATGCATAGACTTGTATTGAGACGAGGGTTCCGAATATGTAACTTTCGTGATTTTTCGAGAAGCGTACCGAAAGTCGGGTTTTGGCAACTTGTGGGTTTTGGTGTGTTTTGAGTTGTTTTGATTGGGTAATGCCCAATTGGCCTATTTTAATATGATTCTATTGATTTTTATCAGATACTACACCTGTGAAGGCCGACATTCGCGGCAAGAGAGTTGTCTCTTAGCGGTTTTGTACCGGAGTCCAGGTAAGTGGCTTGTCTAACCTCGTGTGGGGGAACCTTTACCCCTAGGATATTATGTGATAGTTTAAATGCCTTGTACGCGAGGTGATGGGCGTGTACATGCGCTGGTTGTTGTAACTCACTTTACTTGAATTGTCCAATTCGTGATATTCCTGTTCTTAGTTTATTAAATTGTGATATTTACCTGGTATTCATTAGGGAAGCATGATTAGATAGGATTTATCTGTCTAATTGCCTAGTTGTCTTACTTGAACTTCTTGTTAATTGTTGGCACTAGTCCTCGGTGAAGTTGTAGTTAAAAATATTATGTTTTCTTTGTGCGTTTTCTTTATTTGTTGTGTTGGTGGACTGCGGGTTCAATTCCCGGAGATCCCAGGGATGTGGGTTCGATTCCTAGAGACCAGGATTTCTATTGTTTGTGGACTGCGGGTTCAATTCCCAGAGATCCAAGGGCTGCGGGTTCGATTCCCGGAGACCCGGAGTTTATTGATATATTATTGAGATACGGACTACGGGTTCGATTCCCGGAGATCCTGAGATATTGAGACACATCCTGAGATACTGAGATACGGACTGCGGGTTCGATTCCCGGAGATCCTGAGATCATTGAGATACATCCTGAGGTATTGAGACATGGGCTGCGGGTTCGATTCCCGGAGACCCAGAGATTCCGTTATTGGGACTGCGGGTTAAATTCCCGTAGCTCCTGGACTGCTGATTATAGAGTGGGACTGTGGGTTGAATTCCCACAGGTCCTGGACTTGCTGGTTGAGTTTCTGTTGAGTTGGTTACTTGTTGTTAGCTTAATCGTAGACGGTTGCAGTGATCACTTTGTTGTTGTTATTTCGGAATTATTATCATTTAAACTGCTTATTGTTGTTATTATCATTATGTTATTGTTCTCTCAGTAGGGCCCTGACCTTCCTCGTCACTACTCCATCGAGGTTAGGCTTGGCACTTACTGAGTACCGCCGTGGTGTACTCATGCTACTCTTCTGCACACTTTTGTTGTGCAGATCCAGGTACATCAGGACAGGCTCATACCAGGTGACTCAGTAGCGCATTCGGAGACCTCGAAGTATGATCTGCTACGTCCGCGGATCCGGAGGCCCTCCTTCTATTCTGATAGTGATAGTAGACATTTTCCTTGTTTCGTTGTTGTTAGATACTCTTGATGTATAGAGCCACAGTTGTACTTCCATTTTAGTATGTGTTACCCGTGGGATTCCGAGTATTGGTGGTATTTTTATACAGTGTGTTTGACGAGTGTATGTGCCAAGCGGCACGGATTACATTTCCTGTTTACACCGTTTTTCCGCTACTTCTTGTTAATATTCATAAACTTGTACATTCCGCAACGTGTTAGGCTTACCTAGTCGCAGGGACTGGGTGCCGTCATGACAGGTTCACGATTGGTGAATTAGGGTCGTGACAAGTTGGTATCAGAGCTCTAGGTTCATAGGAGTCACGGGACACAAACCGGTTACTTAGAGTCTCGCTGATCGATACGGAGACATCTGTATTTATCTATGAGGGGCTATGTAACTGTTTAGGAAACTCTTCATTTCTTTGGATTCCTTGTCATGCGACATTTTTGGCATCAAATCTAAACTATTGCTTTCTATTCTCTCACAGATGGTGAGGACACGTGCTACTCGCGACGATCAGGTACCCGCGCCCCCTGTTGCCGCCGTCAGAGGCCGGGGCCGAGGTAGAGGACGAGGACGCTCCCGAGGTGCAGCCACAGCACCCGCGCGCGCCGCCGCTGAGGTGCCACAGGTAGACCAGGTTGGAGCGCAGGCACCTGGTACACCGACTACAGCTGCTACTACTCCAGCACTACAGGAGACCCTGGCCCAGCTCATGAGTATGTATACCACTTTAGCTCAGGCAAGGTTGCTTCCTCTCACTGTAGCTACATCTCAGGCTAGGGGAGAGGCCCAAACTCTCGCAGCCGCTACACCTGAGCAATGAGTGCCAGTGGGACAGGTTCCAGAGATTATTGTTATGCCTCATGCCGCTCCAGCACAGCCCGGAGGTGGGCCGGCTGCCTCCGAGGACGACGAGCGTAGATTGGAGAGGTTCAAGAAATATGATCCTCCAGTGTTCAGCGGTCTGGCTACAGATGATGCATTGGGTTTTCTGGAGGGTGTCACCGTATTCTTCGTACCATGGGGATAGTGGAGACCAGCGGGGTTTCCTTCACTGCTTTTCAGCTTCGTGGGGCCGCTTATGATTGGTGGCGCACGTACGAGTTGGATAGTCCAGAGGAGTCTGCTTCATTGACCTGGACGCAGTTTTCAGATCTGTTTTTGAGGGAGTTTGTTCCACAGAGCCTTAGGGATTCTTGGCGCTCGAAGTTTGAGCGGTTGCGATAGGTCTCCATGTCAGTATCAGAGTATGCTATCAGTTTCACCCGTCTAGCTAAGCATGCACCGTCTTTGGTAGCCACGGTTCGGGAGAGAGTGTGGAGATTTATTGAGAGCCTTATTCCGCCGATCCGGTCCAGCATGGCCAGAGAGTTGGAGACGGATATATCTTATCAGCAGGCGGTGATTATTTCCAGGAGGATCGAGAGTATGCTCCCTAGAGAGCGGGGAGAAAGGGAGGCCAAGAGGTCTCGTGAGTCAGGCCATTTCTGTGGTGCCCGCACTTCAGCAGCTGGTCGTTTTGGCAGAGGTTATTCCGGTCGTCTAGTTCATTCAGCATTGCTAGTAGCCGGTAGTGCTCCAGCTGTTCCAGCACCTCGGGAGCCTTAGTATGCTCCCCCAGTTTCCAGTGCACCTCCTGCGCTGGGTACCTCTAGGGGTCAGACTAGTGGGGGTGAGAGCGGTCAGTAACAGCCACCGCGTCCTCCCTGAGCTTATTTTGAGTGCGGGGATACACGCCATATGGTTATCGAGTGCCCCAGGCATAGGAGAGGAGCACCTCCACAGTCTTCGCAGCCTCAGCGTGGTTCACATGGTTAGCGGGCCATCATTCCAGCCCCAGCTGCCACTCTACCTGCCCAGCCAGCAAGGGGCGGGGATCAGGGTGCCAGAGGCCGCCATCGAGAGAGGGGTCAGGCCAGATTTTATGCTATTCCTGATACTGCAGCTATTGCATCTGATTCTGTTATCACATGTATTATTATGGTTAGCCACAGGGAGGCATCGGTTCTATTCGACCCTGGTTCCACTTTTTCATATGTGTCCTCTTATTTTGCTTCTCATCTGGGTGTGCCTCAGTATTCTTTGAGTGCCCCCATTTATGTTTCCACTCCGGTGGGGGATTCTTTATCTGTGGATCATGTGTATCGGTCGTGCTTGGTTACTATCTGTGGTTTTGAGACCAGAGCGGATCTATTGTTGCTTGGGATGATCGATTTTGATATTATGCTGGGCATGGACTGGTTGTCGCCCCATTATGATATTCTTGATTGTCACGCCAAGAACGTGACGCTGGCTATGCCAAGCATTCCACGCATTGAGTGGCGTGGTACTCTAGATCACACTCCCAGTCGTGTTATTTCTTTTCTTACAGCTTAGCGTATGGTTGAGAAGGGGTGTGTTGCTTATTTAGCTTATGTGCGGGACGTCAGTATTGACACTCCGTCTATTGATTCCGTTCTTGTGGTATGTGACTTTGCTGATGTGTTTCCAGCTGATCTCCCGGGCATGCCGCCTGACAAAGATATTGATTTTGCTATTGATTTGTTACCGGGCACTTAGCCTATTTCTATTCCACCGTACCGTATTGCTCCTCCTGAGTTGAAGGATCAGTTACAGGAGTTATTGGGCAAGGGTTTCATTCGACCCAGTGTTTCGCCTTGGGGTGCTCCTGTGTTGTTTGTAAAGAAAAAGGACGGTTCTATGCGTATGTGTATTGACTATCGTCAGCTGAACAAGGTTACAGTGAAGAACCGGTATCCTTTGCCTCACATTGATGATTTGTTTGACCAGCTACAGGGCGCACATGTGTTTTCTAAGATTGATTTGCGCTCTGGGTATCATCAGCTGAAGATTCGGGAGCCAGATATCCCGAAGACTGCCTTCCGGACTCGGTATGGTCACTATGAGTTCCTCGTGATGTCTTTTGGGCTAACTAATGCCCCAGCAGCCTTTATGCATTTGATGCACAGTGTGTTCAGGCCATATCTGGACTCATTCGTGGTTGCTTTTATTGATGATATTCTAGTATATTCCCGGAGTCGGGAAGAGCACGAGCAGCATTTGAGGATAGTGCTTTAGATTCTGAGGGAGAAGCAACTATATGCCAAGTTCTCTAAATGTGAATTCTGGTTGAGTTCAGTGGCATTTTTACGCCACGTGGTGTCGAGTGATGGTATTCGAGTAGATCCGAGGAAGGTGGAGGTCGTGCAGAGTTGGCCCAAACCCTCATCCGCTACTGAGATTCGCAGTTTCCTTGGTTTTGCGGGCTATTATCATCATTTTGTAGAGGTGTTCTCTTCGATAGCAGCACCTATGACCAGGTTGACCCAAAAGGGTGCCCCTTTTCAGTGGATAGATGAGTGTGAGGCGAGCTTTCAGAAGCTCAAGACAGCTTTGACTTCGGCCCCTATATTGATGTTTCCTACAGATCTGGGGTCTTATACAGTATATTGTGATGCCTCACGAGTTGGACTCGGAGTAGTATTGGTGCAGGATGGTAGGGTGATTGCCTACGCGTCCAGACAATTGAAGATACATGAGAAGAACTATCCTGTTCATGATTTGGAGCTAGCTGCCATTGTTCACGCCTTGAAGATTTGGCGTCATTACTTGTATGGGGTTCCTTGTGAGATCTACACCGATCACCGGAGCTTGCAGCACTTGCTTAAGCAGAAGGACCTGAATATGCGTCAGAGGAGATGGTTGGAGCTACTGAAGGACTATGATATTACTATTCTCTATCATCCGGGCAAGGCTAATATGGTTGCCGATGCCTTGAGTCGTCGGTCAGAGAGTTTGTGGAGTTTGGCGTATCTACCAGCTTCGGAGAGGCCTATGGCGATGAATGTTCAGACTTTAGCCAGACAGTTTGTTAGACTGGATCTTTCGGAGCCCAGCCGGGTTCTAGATTGTGTGATTTCTCGGTCTTTTCTATTTGACCGCATCAGGGAGCGTCAGTTCGACGATCCTCATTTGCTTGTCCTTCTGGATAGAGTTCGGCGTGGTGATGCTCGAGATGTTACCATTGGGGATGATGGAGTTATGAGGATGCAGAGGCGTATTTGTGTGCCCAATGTAGATAATCTTCGAGAGCTGATTCTAGCAGAGGCCCATAGTTCGCGGTATTCCATCCATCCGGGTGCCGCGAAGATGTATCAGGACTTGAAACAGCATTACCGGTGGAGGCGGATGAAGAAGGATATAGTTGATTATGTTTCTAGATGCCTCAACTGCCAGCAGGTGAAGTATGAGCATCAGCGTCCGGGTGGATTGATGCAGCAGATTGAGATTCCAGAATGGAAATGGGAGCGCATCACCATGGACTTTGTATCTGGGCTTCCACGGACTGTTAGGAAGTTTGATTCCATTTGGGTTATTGTGGATCGGCCGACCAAGTCCGCCCATTTCATACCGGTGAGCACTACTTATTCATCGGAACGACTGGCGGAGATCTACATCAGGGAGATAGTTCGGCTGCATGGTATTCCAGTTTCCATCATCTCAGATAGAGGCACTCAGTTCACTTCACGGTTCTGGAGAGCCGTACAGTAGGAGTTAGGTACTCGGGTGGAGCTGAGTACAGCGTTTCACCCCCAGACTGATGGTCAATCGGAGTGCACTATTTAGATTTTGGAGGATATGCTCCGTGCGTGCGTGATTGAGTTTGGAGGTTCATGGGATCACTTCTTGCCGCCGGCGGAGTTTGCTTATAACAATAGCTACCAGTCTAGTATTCAGATGGCACCGTGTGAGGCCCTATATGGTAGGAGGTGCAGGTCTCTCGTGGGTTGGTTTTGAGCCGGGCGAGGCCAGGTTGCTAGGTACTGATATGGTTCAGGAGGCTATGGACAAAGTCAAGGTGATTCAGGACAGACTTCGTGTAGCCCGGTCTAGACAGAAGAGTTATGCGGACAAGAAGGTTCGCGATGTGGCTTTTATGGTTGGCGAGCGGGTTCTACTTCGAGTCTCGCCCATGAAGGGCGTTATGAGGTTTGGGAAGAAACGGAAGCTGAGTCCTAGATTTATTGGCCCTTTTGAGATTTTGAGGCATGTTGGGGAGGTTGCCTATGAGTTAGCCTTACCTCCCAGCCTAGTTGGAGTCCACCCCGTATTTCATGTCTCTATGCTCCGGAGGTACCATGGCGACCCGTCGCATGTGTTGGATTTCACTTATGTTCAGCTAGACAAGGATCTGTCTTATGTTGAGGAGCAAATAGCCATTCTAGACAGGCAAGTCAGGAAGCTAAGGTCAAAGAACATCGCTTCAGTAAAGGCTCAGTGGCGGGGTCAGCCGGTCGAGGAGGCGACTTAGGAGACCGAGCAGGATATGCGCAGCCAGTATCCTCATCTCTTCACCACTCCAGGTATGTTTTCTATGCTTGTTCGAGGACGAATGAATCTTTTAAGTGTGGGAAGATGTAACGACCCGGCCGGTCGTTTTAGAAAATAACACCCCGATCCCCAATTTAACTGTTCCTCTAAGTTCATTTCTGCTTTTGTGGTTTGCCGGGAGAGTCGGTTCCGAAATTCGGAGTGTTTTGGGACACTTAGCCCCTAAATGGGAGCTTTAAAGTTGGAAAATGGTCCGTAGTCGGAACGGTGTTAAGACGACCTTGGAACGGAAATCTGATGGTTCCATTAGCTTTGTTAGGTAATTTCAGGGTTGGGAGCGCGTTCGGAATGTATGTTGGAGGTCCGTAGCTCAATTAGGCTTGAAATGCCGAAGTTTGAAATTTTGGCGAATCCGAACGATAGGTGAGATTTTGATCCAGGGGTCAGAGTGGAATTCCGATAATTTCTATAGCTTCGTTATGTGATTTTGGATATGTCCGCAAATGTTCAGGTCATTCGGACGCCGTTTGGTCCGGTTTTAGATCGAATGTGTAATTCGGAAAGTTTTAAGAAATTTAGGCTTGAATTCGATGTGAATTATGGGTTTTAATGTTGTCTGGCGTGTTTTGAGGATTGGAGCAAGTTCGAATAAGGTATTAGGATGTGTTGGTGCGTGTGGGTGAGGTCCCGGGGGCCTCGGGGTAATTTCGGATGGTTAAACGGGAGAAAAACATGGACATTGCAGGTTTAGAAATTCTTCCTCTGTTGTTTTCGCCCCTGCGGAAATGAGACCGCATAGGCGAGTCCGCTGAAGCAGAAATTGGAACGCCGAAGCGGACTGGAGCACATGGGCGGTCCCTTGTCCGCATAAGCGGCATCGCGGGTGCGAGAATGGGACCGCAGAAGCGGTCATGAGATGGATTGGGAAGTTCCGCAGAAGCGGTTGAGTCTTCGCTTAGGCGAGTCCGCAGAAGCGGACTCGTATTCGTAGGTGCGGAAATATCCGCAGGAGCGAACTGTTGTCCGCAGGATTGGTCTCGCGGAAGCGGCCCTGGGCTCGCAGAAGCGGATTGGGCCAGTAAAGCCTGGGATTTCGCAGAAGTGACAAAATGTCGCGGAAGCGGATCCGCAGAAGCGGAAAATAATCCGCATAAGCGGAAATCTACCTGGGTTTAATGAGTAGTAAGGGTTAAAATTTCAGAAACATTTCCAAACTTTGAGAGCTCGGCTTAAGGTGCGAATTAGGCGGTTTTGAAGGAGAACTCGAGGGGTTTCTTCAGGTAATCAATTATGGACTCCAATTATGATTGTTGTTGATAATATTATGCAAGTTTTTCATGAAAATTGAGGAATTTGGGGTAATTAATGGGGGTTTTCACCCTAGGCCTAAACTTTAGAAAATCAAGGGTTTGAATGGGCAAATGGAGTCCGAATTTATTAAACTTTATATGCATAGACTCTTTTGATATCTCTTTACAAGTTTTCTTTAAGATATTAATTCTAAAAGCCAAAAAGATTTTCCTTTGAGGTTCTTCTTTCGGAAATTAATAAATCAAAAAGAAATATATGCTTTCTACTTTCATTAGAACTTTAGGATATTGTACATAGAAGAAAAAAAAATACCTTTTTTTTTGTGTATTTTTAAAGTTTCTTCCTTAGATAATCAAAACTGAAATCCAAAGATATTTTTTTATCTTGTTCATTTCTCGTTTCGAAATCTTTCTTCGGGGATATCAAATGAAAATTCAAAATATTCTTTTTGGTTTATTCTTTAAATTTCCTTCCTAAAAAAAGAACCAAATTTTTTTCCCTTGTAGTATTATTTTTTTTGCTTAATAATTTCCCATAGAATATTTGTTTAAAAAAATATATATATTTATGCCCGTTATAGGACGTTAAGTCTAGGAAATTCAAAAAAAATTGTTTTTTATTTCTCTTTTCTTATCAGACTAATCATTAAGGTAAAAAAAAGAAAAAAACGAAAAGAGAATTTTAGTTTGTTTACTTTATTCCCGATCTTGCCGAACTACGCAAGCATCTTATTCATGCGGCATCATGATATGCATGCAACCTACATAGGGTTCGATAGAATTATTTTTTATTAAAAAAAGAAAATAAAAAAAAAAGAGATGAAATTATGGGATGTTAGAAATAAGGTGGAAAGAAAACATTGATAATTAGAAAAAAGAGGAAAGAAAATGAGCAAGCCAAGAAGTGCCAGAAAAGAAAAAAAAGAAAAGAAAAGATTCAAATGGACAAATTGGGATGATGCCAAGTGACCTTGTAACCCTCGAAGCCATTCTTGAACCGTTAATTGTTGCTAGGTGCCTTTCAAGTAATGTGATATTTTTATCTGTTAAATGCCCTAACGCTAATATGATGACTTCACTGTGTTCCTCTTTGTTATCCTCATTATAGTAGAAGGCTGGCTGGTTTGTGGTTCTTAAACTTGTAACTCTTCCATACAACACAAAATCAAAGAGCAAGGTAGCCATGGATAGTAGAGATTTTGACATAGGAGTTGTTGACCAGTCGAGAGAATTTGTGGAGTCGGAGTCTAAATTGAAAGGAGAAGTCCAAATGCTGAAACAACAGATGACAGAAATGTATCAGTCCTGGATCAGGGGGGTATTCTCCAGGACCATTCCCTCCTAACTACACTAAAAACCCTACAACTATCCCACTATTATCACAAATCCAGATTCCTATTGCTGTTGATATCTCCCCACAACCTATTCACACTCTACCCGGCAAAACCACCTCAAGGTTGTGCGTGGTGCTAACTTTATGAGCTATCATGAAAGAGCAAGTTTTTCAGCGGGGGAATAGGAGCATAAGAAGGTACTACTTCCTGAGCTGGTCAATAAGGTGCTTTTACCTCGATCTGAGAGGTGGTCTATCGCTACAAAGTATGACCTGGTATTAATGGAGGCTCTTGATGAGTTTGTCCCAATCAATCTGCCAGCAATCATGATAGATCATATGCAAAAGGTGGAAAACTTTAAATGTGGCAATCATGGGCTTCCATATGGCTTTCTCCTCACTTGAGTGTTTAAGTTCAATAAGGTTCCTTTGGCTAATCTCAAAGTGGGCACACGTAAGAAAACCTTCTCCAAAACCACTCTAAAAGAATGTGAGTGCGTAGAAAAGAATGGTGGAAGCATCTCAATCATTTCTTAGTTGATCAATGCTAAAAATGTTGCTTCTGAAAAGATCAGGAGGGTGAGGGCTCAGAATGCCATACTAGAAACTCAGCTCAGTCAAATTGTTAGAGGACCTGGTTACATTAAATCTACCAATGAAGAAGTTGCCCGCTTGACAAAGGTAATTGATGAGCTTCGCGTAAAACGGATTGAAGAGCAGTTGTCTGCAAAATGCCCGCCTGGACCTGGTTCTCATAACCCTTGCTTGTTCTCTCTTCAAGTCTTCCTCTTCTAGTGCCCCTTAGAAACCTCTCAGTGACACCAGTTGTCTTTTGTTATGATGTTTTGTGGTTGTTGTCATTTTGTTGATGACATGTTGGATTTCACCGTTACTGCTCCTGTTTTGCTTAGTTCATTGTTCATATTAATGAAACAACTCATCTTTTTACTTGTACAATGTTGTTTTCCTTTGGCTTCTCTTTTCTGTCATATTGCGTGCACATATGTGGCATGAGTTGGTTGTGTTGGACTTATTTATGTTGTTTGCCTGCTTTTGTATTTTTAATGATTCTAAAGGGGGAAGTATAGTACTATATGCAATGGAAATTGATTGAAATGGGGATCTGATTAAGGGGGAATCAAAAGTAAAAGGTCAGAGGGAACTTGTGAAGTTCCTGGTATCTCATTTGGTTCTTTCTGCTCTAAATAAATATTATCAATGCCTAAGTTTGTCATCATCAAAAAGAGGGAAATTGATAGGTTCTCAATGTATTTGTCTTATGTTTTGATGATCTAACAAACTTATTATTAAGAACCAGATAGGGAACCTGGCTCACTTGGTACATATTTCAAATGACCGAAGTTCAGCCTAAACTCCAGCTAACGTGAACTACTAAAAACAAAGAGAAAAGAGGAACAAGACATGGACTTGATCCCTTGGAGTTCTCTGACAGAAGTACAAGAGAACTATACAGCTGGAAAGCAATTGCAGAAAGTGACTACCTACAACTGTACATGCGACAGTGCAGCAGTCGCTTCCCATTGGGAATAGGCATGTACCAACTGTGAGAAAGCACGGAAGAAAAATATATTGTTGATGTATTGACATATGTTACAATAATCCCTATATATATATACACACACATAACAAATCCTACTCCTAATATATATTGGATTAGGGTTATTTATTTTCTCCTATTTACATAACTATTCTAACATTCCCGCTCAAGCTGGTGCATATAAATCATATGTACCGAGCTTGTTACATATGTAGCTAATACGAGGACCAGTGAGGGACTTGGTGAAAATATCTGCAAGCTGATCATTCGACTTGACAAAATTTGTAGCAATATCTCCCGAGAGTATCTTTTCTCTAACAAAGTGACAGTCAATCTCAATGTGTTTAGTTCTCTCATGGAACACTGGATTCGACGCAATATAAAGAGCAACTTGATTATCACAAACAAGTCCCATATGACTAATCTCACCAAATTTTAACTCCTTGAGCAATTGTTTGATCCAAATTAACTCACATGTCGCCATAGCCATCGTTCGATATTCTACTTCTGCACTAGACCGAGCAACCACATTCTGTTTCTTTCTCTTCCAAGATATCAAATTTCCTCCTAATAAGACACAATACCCAGACGTAGAACGTCTATCAGAAGGTGATCCTGCCCAATCAGCATCTGGGTATCCAACGATCTGCTCATGGCCTCTATCCTCAAACAATAAACCTTTTCCTGGAGCTTATTTTATATACCGAAGAATGCGAACAACTGCATCCCAGTGACTATCACACGGAGAATCCATAAACTGACTCACAACACTCACAGAAAAGGAAATGTCAGGTCATGTCACCGTAAGGTAATTTAATTTTCCAACCAACCATCTGTTCTTATATTACTACATTCTATACTATCACTAAAGCTACAGATCTAAGCTACTAAAGCAGTAGCACAAAAATGAACTACAGATTTATAATGACAGATAATTAAGCTGAATCTTCATGTTATTTCATCAGAAATCATCAATACAGCTTCAAATACTCGAGATGGATATAATAGCATATAGGAAGGAGTTTTTCCACTTAAAGGACAATCGGTTCGGGATTTTGTTATAATTAATCAGAGTCGCCACTTGGGAAGATAATGGTGTCCCAAGTCACCGGTTAATCACGAATCCGAGGAATTTGACTCTTTCAAAAATGTCTGCGAAACAAAGATCCGGATAAGGAACTCTATTAACCCGAGAGAAGGTGTTAGGCATTCCCGGGTTCCGTGATTTTAGCACGGTCACTCAATTGTCGTTCTTGACTCTTGTTTGACCCAATATAGATTTTAACAACAAATATGTGCTTTTACTTAAATATTTTACGGAATTTGCGACATCGCGAAAACACGCCTCAAGTCACACCGCAACCAGTACGCCTGTGACTTTCAGTATATTTCAGCTTTGCCGAGATTTAAGATTTGAGTTGCACCAAGTGCATGCTCATTCAAAGGAAAGTACGTTAAATCGTGCCCTAAATAGTCTATCGGCTTTTAGTTGTTTTGGGTAAGACTATGGAGTTAGCTAGTAGTCTTCCCGAGTCTAATTATGTTATATTATTACTAAGGGGGCCCCGTTGTTTAATGTCGGGCGAGGCTCGTCCCAATTATTTATTAAGGTCCGATCCTATTTGTTCAACTATATTTTCTATACATTGTTTTTGCCTTAACCGATTCCTAGTATTAAGCATTCCAGGCCCGTGTTATTTCTGTTGTTTATTGGGCCTAAATCTCCGAAATGGGCATCATTACATTAAAAATAGGTCCAGGTTCTTAAAGAACCAGACCTGATTTGGGCATTCCATCGCCAGCCCAGTAATCACGTGAACATGATCCAGGCCCATGCTACTTATCAGGCCCAAACCAGATTGAAGTAATAATAAAGAGAGCAAAAATGATGAACTCAATAGTAAATCAGACATACAGAATTAAGAAACAAAATTAAATTACTCTTTTTATTAATCAAAGGGGAAAATCACTGTACAAAATTGTCAATACTAATTCTAGATCTCGAGTATCTGATGTTTATGAGAATCAACTACTTTTTATCCTTCTATTTTCTGATAACTGATTTACACCGATATTGAAATTACTTAACTAATAAATTAAGAGAAAATCGTTTAATTATGTAAAGCATTATCTAACTAAACAATTCAACTATTTAATACGATAAACCTGATTATCTAAGGCTAAGTGATCTGATGATATGTACACAATATTATTATTGATTCTAATACGATTTAGCTTATGTAGTGTCACAGACCCAGTTGCAAATGGTTTATCATATCTTCTAACTGTTCTTCTCCTTTTGGACTTGTTTGTATCTAAATACTAACTCACAGATGTGATTAACTACTGATGCTAATACGAGCCAATCTTATTTGATGTTCATAAAGACGGTTTCACCCTAGTTGTTACTTCATCTGGTCATTTCCTCTTTTAACTTATTTAAATCTAGATATTGATCAACGAAACAGACTAACTACGTGAGCATGATTGTTAATTATACTATGAGCTTGTTGTTATTGATTCATGTGAGGGTCATTTAACTTTGTTTTAAAGGTTTTACCTACTTAACTAAGTGATGTGTCATCTATGACTATACTACTACTATAATACTAGCTATTACAATGTTTTTTTTTCTGTTCTTATATTACTACATTTTATACTACCACTAAAGCTACAGATCTAAGCTACTAAAGCAGTAGCACAAAAATGAACTACATATTTATAATGACAGATAATTAAGCTGAATCTTCATGTTATTTCATCAGAAATCATCAATACAGCTTCACTCGAACAGAAATTGTACCTGGATCAGCAAAATGAAGCCGATGAGTTCTAGGGGAAATAAGAGCAAGTAATCAACAATGGACCCAAACAGCAATGCAACAGTGATTGATTGAAGATCCACAAAATAGAAACCACAGCAAGAGCAAACAGGAATCCCAGAGCAAAGCAAGTAGAAAATCCAGACAAAAATTGGAGCAAAGAACCCAAGAATCAGAAGAATATCCCTAAATTTTACTCGAAAATGCAGAAGAACCCTATTTCTATATTAGTATTTTTTTCTCTGGACTTTTTTTTCAAAAGCCAGCCCTAAGAATTTCAGAAATCACTAAGAATTGTTCAAGCAGTCCCCAGGAAAAATGATTTCAGAAGCCCCTCAGAATAATGATTCAAGTCCCCCTCTTCATCAGCCCTTTTAGGAGATATATATAGGAGTGGGAATGGGCTGATGACTTGGGGAGAAAGAATAGGATTAAATCCCACTTCTCCCCTCTTAAAATTGCTAAACTTACACTTAGGCCCCAAAATCTGTTACCCAAAACCCTTCCAGCATGTGCTGGAAGGTTCTAAAGATTCCTTTTAAGGGTCTTTTACCAATGTAACCTTAGGGGTTAAAGATTTTTACAGATTTGCCTTTTTAGGGAGACCATTATACCCTTAAACTTCTGCAAAATTGCAGAAATCAGGGGTACAAATGACTCCCTTGCCCCCTTATGCTCTATGAAATTCACTATTTTACCAATTTGGTTCCCTTTTATACCCTTAGTGACACTGCTGAATTACCTGACCCACCTAGGTCAGATTTCAGTATTTTGAGACTTATTTAACTAATGGCCAGTCCTTGCATTGGTATTTAAGGACTAGCCAGTTCTACTATTAGGGAACTATTTCAATTTTAGCCTCTTTTGTTTCAATTTCAGTTAACTAAGACCTTCTTATTTCATTTTTAAACTAATTGCAGGACTAGCCTGCCTTATTACCATATTTAACTATTTAAAACTTAGCCAGTCTCAAGTTGAGGCTTAGCTTGGGCAATTGAACCCAATTACTGAATACAGGCTGGGCCTAAACCTTTGCAGGCTTAGCCACCTGTGGTTTAGGGCTCAAACATAGCCTGGGCAAGTCTGCATTTGCAGACTTAGCCAATTTTGGGGATTCCAACCTTTTAAACTGAACACAGGCTGGGCCAAGGTCTTTGCAGACCTAGCCGCCTAAGGTTCAGGGCTCAATCAAAGCCTGGGCAAGTCTGCATTTGCAGACTTAGCCAATTATTACACAACTAGCCTTTTTAAGTGTTGGCCAGTGTGTGAGAGACCTAGCAGAGTAGGTCAATTGCAAAATTGACCACTCTTAGTCACTTGTTTAACTTGTAGCCTATTTTTGTTCATTTTCAGTTTTAAGCCTATTTCACAACTAACCACTTCGAGGAGTCTAACTCTAACAGCTATAACCAATCCCCTAAGGTTCAATCAATGTTAATCAGGCCCTCATATTTAACAGGAACTAGCAAAACTTAATCATTCTCAACACTTGTTGCATACAGGAACACATATGATCAAATAAAAATGTATTAATCAACTCAAATTCAGAGGAAACAATTGATATGGTTGAATTTCAGTCAATTAACTCATATCATCAGACTACATGTGATACAGTATGAATTCATGTCAATGCAGACCTAATTACTACCAGTTCAAGTCATATGACAGTTTGAAGAACTTCAGAACCTTTAAGGTTCATGGCACAATTACACATATAAGCATAGACTCTCATAAAACAGTCAACATGGCTCATTTAGACATAAAAACAATGGATTTTAACAGAATAACATAAGCATGGTAATCAGAATTCACTTTCAAGTACTAACCCTAGCTTGATGTATGCATGTGACAAATGAAGATGAGGAACAAGAAAGACATGAAGAAGCAGTGAAGAACAATCCTAAAATCTATCATGCCAAGTAATAGAAAGATAAGCAATCACTAAAAATGCAAATGAAAGAACATAAAAATGTTACCAGAGCAAGAACCCTTGAGTGAATATGAGAATCAAATTGCTAAGCCTAGAATCAGAACTAAATCATGTAGAGAGGAGAAAAACAGTAAAGACATTGAGAGCTAAGAGAATAAACCCTAATCGAGGGTCAAACAGCTAAGCTAAACATGAAGAGAAACATAAGATATATCTAAATTAAACAGAGGAAATGTTGAAGGTCAACAAATAAGAAAACCCTAGAAAAGGGTGAAGAAGAAACAGGGACGAACACTCAAGATATTACTAAAACAACCTAAAAGATGAAGAAAAGTGAAAATTAAGTAACTAAACTATTGCTAAAGTTAGACATGCGAAGAACAGAAAAGAAAAACAGTCAGGCTATGGAAAACTAACAAATCAGGAATCATAATGGAATAAATGAAAAAGAAAGTGAAATCAAGGCAGATCTTTCAAAACCAAAGAAACTAAACATGATCGAAACAATCAACACAGAAGAAAGAAATGAAAATGAACAAGTTAAAAACCCTAATACTAATAGAAGATGAAGAAGCACGGGGTAAAAGAAATAGATCTTTTAAAATGGAGAAACAAAAAACAATCAGAACAGGAGATTAACACAGAAGAAAGCATAAAAAATAAAAACAAAAAGTAGCAAGTAAAGCACAAAATGGGGTAGAGGGACTTAGCTTAGCGGGGTCTATCCCCCAAGCTTTCCCTTTATTTCTTTTCTTTTTCCGGTTTTTTCCGACTTGCTGATCCTTTTCCTTTGTTTCTTTTTTTTTTGTTTGTCCTTTTTCTCATTTTTCTTTATGTTTTTCTTGTTAGGCTTCAAGACAAAGCCTTTATGACTCTTTGATTACAGAGGGGTGTTTGGGGAGGGTAAAAGGTAGGGTCTTGAAAGGTTTGAGTTTTGGAGTCGCCGTAGTTAGGTTTCCGGCGACCCTTTTTGGGATATTCGAAGAGTTTGGGGCAGATTCGAAGGTGGTGGCTGGTGGGGTTAGGTAGATCAGATCAAGACGGATCGATCGGCGTTGGTTTGAAGAAGGTTCTCGTAGTTTGGGTGGTCACCGGTGAAGTTCCGGTGACCGGGGTTCTGGAGAAGGGTTTGTTTCTAAGGATTTTTGGTGTCTGATGAGGTGAAGAAGAAAGAGAAGGAGAAGGAAAAGAGAAAAGACAGGTGGATGATGGCCGGCGACCACCGTGGAGGGTGGCGGCCGCCATGGTCGGCTAGGGTTTCATGAGGTTGAAGACGATGAAGGAGAAGAAAAGGGAGGCGGATAGGGTTGGAGAGAATATGTAAAATGGCGAAAATCATTCAGACAAAAGCATTTTATAGGCCGGTCGTCCGAGGTGATCTGGACCGTTGATCTGATGGAGATCAACGACTCACATGTGCATTATTAAAAGGGCGTCGTTTGGCTGCTAGTGAGACCAAAGCTATCGACCCTCGAATCATTTCAAACGGATGGCTGGGATTCGATCTCACATCACAATTAATTAAAACTACTCCGCTAATTATTCTAACCGTTGGATTAAACCTGAATGAACGGCGGAGATTGCATTTCACCCATACCCTTTGAATTTATCCGGACTAACCCCTTGACCGTTGGATCAGGCCTAATAGACGGCTGAGATTAATTAACTAACCAACAATTCCATTAAAAAATCTCAACCGTTGGATGGTGATAAACGGACGGCTGATGACAAATGGCATTTGGGATCAGATGGGCCAACTCTTTCGGACCAATACACTGGGCCAAACAATTGGATCTCAATTGGCCCAGTTTATTATACCTATATATATATATATTTTTGTATTTTCTGGTATTTAATTAATAAGACACCACTTTTTTTTCTTTTTCTTTTATGAATTATTAAAAAAACTTAATCTCATATTTATTCTAATTATCTAATATTTTTTGCAATTCTTCTACTATTTTTCTCTAATTTCCGCTACTTAACACTCTTTTGATGATTTTCTACTTAAAACTAATCAATTAAAACAAAGTAATTACTTAACCTATATCTTTTTGATTTTCTAATTTCCGGTTATTCAATCACACATAGTGTAGCTAATTTCAAACAAGGCACATAATTGCACTCAAAAATATATTTATTTTTAATTTTGGAATTATTTGCTCGGTGCAAAAATCATGTGCTCACACACTTAAAACAAAATCTTCGAATTAAAAGTCAGCACAATACCTGACGGGCCGTATCGGGTAAGAAACACCAACCATGTAAGGCACTCCACTGCAACAGGAATCACTCTTTCCACCCATGACCTTATATCTGCGATAGGTCTAGGTAGAGAAGCCCTTGCTGCAAAAAAAGGGAGAGGGAAGAATTTACAAAGACTGAAGAGACAAGAGTTGCAAGAAATATTAAATAAGGATAAAATCACTTACGTTACGGATCTCATAAATCTGGGAATCCCCCTGGGGTCGACACCAGGTCCTCCGTCCAGACATAGAAAAATTTGAGCTAGAAGTGGCGATTGGGCTTATCATCCGCCCTGACAACCAAGCCCTTTGTGCCATGACTCTTCAACTGCAGCACCGATCCCCTCATAAAGCTGGGGGTAAAGCAAGTAATGGACTGAGATGTCATGTATGTCCTGAGTCACATAAGTGGTCAGTATGTGATACACTTTCCAGGTATACGGAGTAAGCTGAGCTGAACATAATTTGTAAAAACGGCAAAGCTCCTCCGCCAGAGGATAAACCGAGAGGTCGTACCCAATCAGGAATGGGTACTCATAAGAAGCATAGAACCCTGGTCGGTGTACATTAACAAAATCCTCCCTGGCCGTCTCTATGACCTCTGCGTCAGGGATTTGGCATGCCTCCCGCAGACCGTCCAAATTTGATTGAAGGAACGTGGAAAGATTCCACGGGGGGGGGGGTTGGAAATCTTGTAGGAAAATCCCTTCGAGCATGAAGTTCTCGGGGAAGGATGTTGTCCACATTGAGGGGGACAAGGGGTCTTTGGGTCTTTTTCCCACCATCCGAAGATGGTGGAACCCTAGAAGAGGACTCATCTCTATCTCCTCTATTTTGTTGGCCTCGTCTTTCCATAGTAAATATTTATCTATGAATGACGATGTCAACGACCAAAAAGACTGACTTCAAAGAAGGCTCGAAAGGTTCAAAACAAAAAATATTGGTCTCCCTTAGAGAAGATGAAAGAAGAGAGTGAGAGTCTGAGAAGTTCAAAAGATGTCAGAAATTGAACCTTCCCCCAATTTATAGGGCTCAAATACACGGAAATCGAAGAGGCAGGCATCACAAAGGGGGCGGGAAACCAAAACATCAAATTGCCCCCTTATCCATCTCGGGAGCAGGTATAATCATGACGCATGCTGGCAGTGACTTCAGTCCAAAAAGTAGACCACGTGTCAACGCATTAACAACGCCACAATGGATCAACATTTTCGCCCATTGAATACGTACATCGCATATGCCTCCAATGAGCGGAGGGACTAACTGTATAGGGACAAATATGTCTTAACCATACGAGTCCAAACATGGACCTCTCCATGCTTACAAGTGATAAGGGCATGACCCCTCTCATACGTCCCTTACATGGAGGGTGCAGTTCGGGCATATGAACATGAGAAATGTCGTTCGTATTTGGACGTCCCCATTAAAAGGACATCACCCACCCCTCAACGGTTTATTGTTTTAGTATGGAGGCCTTACCTCTATATAAAGGGGGGCTTTCCTATTGTAAATGACCAAGTATTATTATCTAATAATACAACTCTCTCATTCTCTCTCTATTTTCTTCTCTCAACTGTGATAAGAAATTATTTTTTAAGTTTTTCATTTTTAATATCTTGTCATCATAATCACGTTGATCTTATACCTAGGTTCATTATATTTGATTACGATTTACCCATTTTTTTTAATATTTAATTGTTTCAAGCTTACAAAGTAACGATTAACTTTCGAGCCAAACAGTGAGTTCAACAATAAGAATCACATCTTTTCTTTTCACTATCCTCACAAAAGGTCTATCCTTCCTCTTTATTTTCCCAAGGCTAACTATAACTTATTAATCACATATAAATACGGATTACATTATAAAACACAAACTTGAGCTATCAAACTTATTTCTTTTCCAATTGGTTTTTCCCTATTGTTAGTTACCAATGTTGGTAAAATAAATTAAAATCTTGATCATTCAAAGCCACTTTTCTTATATGATGGGACTAAAAATGCACATTTAAATATGCTTAATTATAGTACATGAGAAGGGCCAAATTAGAATTTACCAATAACTGAAGGATAAAAAATACCATAACCTTTATAGGTAAGGATGTGTCGCCTACACAATAAAAATTAATATTATGCATATCCACCGGGATTCAACTGGCTCTTTCAATTACTAAATAAGGAACAAGACTAACTGAAAATTTAATAAAGAAACCCTGTAAATGGGAGGAAGAAGATGATTAAGAAAGTTATTTTAGAAAATATATTCTTAGCTCTCCAAAGACCATGTTTATATAGGTGTTGCTCTAACGGCTAGATAACAGCTAGTTTGACTCTATTAAATATAACATAATTTAGTAAAAATTAGTAATAAAATTAATATTTCAAAAAAAAATATTTTTCCAAATCAAAATTATGCACATTCTTTTCTGAGATATCACTAATTTTTCCAACATCCAGCACTTCCTTTGTGCTTGTATACAGTCAAAATCTGGCTCAACTTGTTTATGATAAATCGAGATCGGAGGTGACAGGCCAAGATTCAACCGCACGTCATACCGGACTGTGACGCGAAGTTAGATTATCAAGCTCGAGACCATGAGACAGATTGAGACCAAGATCAACCAAAATCATGACCGAATGAGATTTAGAAAGATCAAGATT
Source organism: Nicotiana noctiflora (assembly GCA_032618575.1). Taxonomy (NCBI): domain Eukaryota; kingdom Viridiplantae; phylum Streptophyta; class Magnoliopsida; order Solanales; family Solanaceae; genus Nicotiana; species Nicotiana noctiflora. Next base: position 163,405 of record JASVEL010007211.1, read on the forward strand.
AGGATAAAATAGAGATCTAGGAAAGCTTACTGGGTCGAATAACGGAAAGATAAAATATCCATAATCGGACGGGGATCAATCTCTGCACGTATCAAGAAGCGGCTGATTAATTAGACAATCATGGAATTTCTTACTATATTTAAAATTATACCAAGAATAGGACTCCCCTACTATATATAAAGGGGTCCTGACCATTCATAAGGAGGATTATATTCACGTTACTTAAAGCTATATATTCACTTTCTCTTAAAGCTCTCAATAATCTTGTCACTTTGTTCATATATTTCGGCAAAATATTAACTTGATTCGAGGGCAACCTAGCTCAAGGATCAAAGTTACACATTTTATTCGGTTTTCTTTACTTATATTTGCAAATAGTTTCATTGTCAATTTACGTTTGCTCTCTATTTGTGCTAAGGAAATCACGTGTCTTTAAAATCACAGTGTAAATTCAATTGTTAGCCGATTTTAGGGTAAATAATTTGATGTCCACGGTGGGGCTAAGGATAATTCTGATTGCCTGGTACAAATTTTTGTAACTCACACAATTTTACGCTTGTTCTTTGAAGTGTCTTTGATTACAAGATTAAAAACATCAAGCTCTCAGTCAACGCCTTAACACATTGACAATGATCTCAGCCACCACGGCGAGAATGAGAACATTACACCAGGAAATGTTGTACCCCTTGATGGCCTCGATGGAGTTCTAGTTGTAGAACCAATCGACGTCATCTCGCATGAAGCCATAAATGGAAATGTGGTCGTCGATCCCGAGAACAGCATTCGTGGGGGTACTCGATTAGCAACTCAGAATGCACATGGCGGTGAATATATATGGATCAGTATGTGGGTAATCTTCAAAATGTTGCAGGACCAATAGGAGCAAAAGCTCAGCTCTAAATCAAAACCAAATGCCAAGCGGGGTCGAACTCGAGCCATCCTAAGAAGTTATACACAGGGTCAAATCGGCTTCGAGAAAATAAAATGAGAAGGAATCAGAGACCAATCCTGCTATTATAAAGATGGTTGAAAAATTGATAAAGCGAATCGAGACAGGGGAAAACGAGAAGAAGGTGTAAACATATAATTCTAGGGTTGACCAGATACCAGGGGAACCACCGATATTGAGAGGAATAGATTCCAAGAAGTTTGTACAAAAATCTTTCCCCCAAGTGTGGCTCCGAAGCCAAAGCCCAAGAATTTTTATACGCCCGAGATTCCTAAGTGTAGCAGGACGACTGATCCAAATGAACACGTCACCTCCTACGGGTGTGCTATTAAAGGAAATGACTTAGAAGATGACGAGATTGAATCTGTCTTGTTGAATAAATTAGATAGACTCTATCAAAGGGTTATATGATATGGTATAATTATTTACCGCCTAATATAATTGACTCATTTGTTATGCTTGCAGATTCCTTTGTAAAGGCATACGCTAGAGCCATTAAGGTCGCAACAAAAAAGTTGGACCTTTTAAAGGTAAGGTAGAAGGACAACGATTTACTCAAGGAATACGTATCTCGATTCCAAATGGAACGAATGGATTTTCCACCGGACACCGATGATTGGACCATTCAAGCTTTCACTCAAGGTTTAAACATTCGAAGTTCTGTAGTTTCACTGCAGTTAAAGTAGAATTTGATCGAATACCCAACTGTCACTTGGGTCGATGTAAAAAATTGGTATTAATCAAAGATCAAGGTTGAGGATGATCAATTGGGGGATCCTTCTGGGTCTGTTTATCCTAACAATCTCATGAATGAATCAAGAGAGATATTGACTGAGAACCAAGGTCAAAAGGATATCGATATCAACCGTATAATAGGGAGGGTAGAGACAGCAGATCTAGGCAAAATTCTACAAGAAATAAGAGGAGAAATGATTGAGGTCAAAGCTCACACGGACTTGGTACTGAGGAAGGTCACATTAAAAATCCAAAATCCAAATGAAGGTACGGCCCCATTTCAATTCTTTCTATTTTTTTACTAACACTTGCAAGTTATCGATGAGGAGTGTCACAAAGCTTTAGGTGTTTAAAGCACATGTTGCACTCTTTTTCCCTTGAACCATTTTTGTCCTAATTAGGTTTTTCGACAAAGTTTTTAATGAGGTACTCCAAAATTGAAGGCCGACCACGAATCGGTGTCAAAGACAACATTTAATAGTATTCGAGGTTCCCTACAATAAATCTCGAATACTGGGGGCATTGCCTTGGGATGTCAACTTTGTTGCGAGGAAATTACTTCATAATGACTGGGTCTCGATAAGGCCAAATGGTCGAATGAACCGTAGCCATATAGGTTGTTCGAGTCGTGGCTCAAAATATTTACGCATGTATAATCATTCTTCATAATAATAAAGAGATGTATTTTTCCTTGCAATTATTTCATGTCTTAGAAAAAGTTTTTATACTTTACAATTCTATAATCTCAACGAGCTTAAGGGCCAATTATACCAGAGTTTGGATAATCACCCCCACACTCGGGGACTGCCGTCCATAAAATAAACTCAAATAAATTGAAATATTGAACGTTGAGGGCATAAGACTTCTTAGGAAGCTTTTGAAATTTAAAGGCCAAAGCCATAACCACTCGGAGACTGTTATCTTAGTTAGGCCTGGATAAGCTGGAAAAGTGAGCTCACTAGGCTACACCCGAACTAAAAGGCTACAGCTAATTTAACGCGGCTCGACGATGTCCAAAAGTCGTACCAAAATGGCCTCTAAAAAGACACAAAAGAAAGCAAATATACAAAGGCCTAAAGGCTACTTTTACTTCGAGTTTAAGAATTCATTCTTACTTGACTATAGAGCCCAAGGGCTATCTTAACCCGAGTTCGAGAAAATTCTCACTTGGGGACTATCTATCGAGCCCAAGAAACACCTTAATTCGAGTTCGAGCAATTCCTCACTCGACTACAAATCCCAAGGGCTACCTTATCTTGAGTTAGAGCAAATCCTCACTCGATCATAAAGCCTAAGGGCTACTTTTACTTTGAGTTTGATAAAGTCCTCACTCGACTACAAAGCCCAAGGGCTACCTTATCTCGAGTTCAAGAAAAATCCTCACTCTATCATAAAGCCTAAGGGCTACTTTTACTTTGAGTTCGAGCAATTCCTCACTCGACTACGGACCCCAAGGTCTACCTTAACCCGAGTTCGAGCAAATTCTCACTCAGGAACTATCTGTCAAGCCCAAAGGCTACCTTATCTCAAGTTAGAGCAAGTCCTCACTCGATCATGAAGACTAAGGTCCAATTTTACTTTGAGTTTGAGCAAGTCCTCACTCGACTACGGAGCCCAAAGGCTACCTTAACCCAAGTTTTAGAAAATTCTCACTCAGGAACTATCTATCAAGCCCAAGGGCTACCATATCTTGAAATCGAGAAAGTCCTCACTCGATCATAAAGCATAAGGGCCAGTTTTATTTTGAGTTTGAGTAAGTCCCCACTCGACTATAAAGCCCAAAAGCTACCTTAACCTGAGTTCAAACAAATTCTCACTTGGGGACTATATATCGAGCCCGAGGGCCACGTATCTTGAGTTCGATCAAGTCCTCACTCGATCGTAAAGCCTAAGGGACACTTCTACTTTGAGTTCAAGCAAGTCCTAACTCGACTGTTAAGCCTAAGGGAAACTCTAATTAATGTTTGAACATTCACTCGGGAATTACCGATCGGAAATAGTCAAGGGCAATACTTACTATCGATCCTTACCATCTCAAACCTTGGACCATCGAATACAACTTCATAATTTTATGCTAAGGCATTTTGACCCTTACATAAATTAACAGATTCAAATGCCAAGGAAAGGAACAAAGTTTTATATATTCATCAAAATCTTTTTACAAGGACAACATGGCCCGATGGAAGTTCTTTACAAAAGGACTAATCGGCCTCGACAAAAGTAAAAAAAAACTATTTAAATGTTTATATGACCTGGTCATCTGCATCTCCGGGAGTGACATCTCCGCCCTCAAGGTTTTCCTCACTTTCAGATTTCTCAAGTTTTCAGATTCGTCATCAGTATCGGGATGTGCTAATTTCTTGACTTTAGCTTCAAGCTTCTTAGCATCGACCCGATAAACAGCCACCACTACATCAGCATCAAAAACTGTAGAGCCCAACTAAGACTGGAGCTCGTCGATTTTCTTGGTTTGTGCCAAGGTTTTTTTCCCTTATATTTTGGAGTTGAACTTTAGCCGAGGCTAGTTGGGCCTGAGCAATCTGCTTTTTTAGGACAAGCAATCCATATTCTTTTTCCAGACTTCAGCCTCAGTATTTACAGTCTCTACCTCTTCACAGAGCTGCCCAATTATGTCAATCTTTTGTTGAACCTACGGGTTCGGATCGTTAGTCTCTATGCCCGATTTGTCTTCAGTAACTTTAAATATTCAGTTTACCTATTCGACCATATCGGCGTGCTCTTTTTGGACAACCTCTAAATCAGGTCGCAATCTCTTAACCTCCACTTTTCTTTGCTCACTAAGAAGTTTGAAGGCATCTGTCTTCTCGGTGAGCCCCTAGATCTCGGCTTCATACCAGATCAACTCCTCTCAGAATCGGAGAATGGCCTCATGAGGAAGCACTGAAGCCTACAAAACACGGAAAAGGAAATTGTGTAAAAAAGTATACGTACAGAAATTGAAATTGTCAAAGGTATCTAAGGGTACCCGATTCAACGCCTATTAAGTTTCATTGAACAGGAAGGGTATCTTCACTTCATCCATCTTAGCCTGGTCTTTTTTGGTTACCAAACACTGAAGGTAGCTACCACCCCTATGCGGGCAGAAAGGACCCTATTATCCTCTAAGACCAATATGACAACCCATTGCTTGCGCCCGGGATCAACACTTGGAGCTGGCAATCGATTGGTTAGTTTAAGGTCCAAAGAAGCCTCATTCTAGCTCTTCTTTGGTATCTCCAAGTCACCCAGACCGATGGCGTCTTCCACTCCGACAAAATAGCCATGGAAGGGTCTTCTACACTTTGGACCCTTCATCATGGCAAGCCTCTACCGCCTAAGCATCATTTATCATCGACTCAGTGATTGAAGGAAACAAGGGAATATCCCCGCTTTCTATCACCCCAAGTAAATCTTTTGGGACACTGCCTTCATCTCGGGAAGCCTCAAGCTTGATTTCTATATCAGCATCAGCCTCCTCCTCGATAGATTCCTCACCTCGAGGAAAGAAAGTTCGACCTTTTAATGCTCGGGCACTTTGGATAAGGATTCCTCAAGCTCATCTGGTCGAAGCAGTATGGTCTCATCCCCTACTGATTCGAAAGTTCCTCAAATATCGACACCAGCTCACACACGAGCCACCAGCCCCGGTTCCCTCTTCTTCTTCGTCTTTGGTCTCTTCCATTATTCGTTGGACTAACTCTAAAGTTAAAGGGATGATGTTCCCCTTGGGTTTACGGGTTGTCTTCTTTTTGGGATTCTGCCCCTCAGCGTTTGTGGAAGTCGAAGCCCTTCTCCTTTTCTTCTCCCCCACCAGCTTCAAAACAGATATATGGGGGAAGGATTTCTTTATCGCAAGATGGAGGATTCATCATCACCTCTTTCCCAAGACCTACAAAAGAGGCGAAATGACTAAGTTTGAAAAACTATTTGAACAGTGGTCGAATCATTAAGTCAAGGAGAAAAACTTATCATGGCTACTAGCTTCCCATCGACCCTTTGCCATAAGCGCTTAGCATATGTCAATTGCAATATCAGGCTCCTGACCTAGTCCTCGAGTTGGGGGGACCACACCCGGTATCCAAGCAACAGCTACATCTAGTAAAACACTAATAAGAAAGGGTGAAATAATGAAAGCAATAAACAAATATTAGAGATGGAATCATACTTACGTTTCATATTCCATTTCTCAGGAAATGACATACTCTCGGCTGGGATAAAGTCCAAGGTCTTCAATAGAACAAATCGGCCCATCCGGTCCCGGTCTTTGTCCTCATCTATGCTCGAGAAAGGTGCCTTGATGGCCTGACGTTGAAGCTTTATTAGTTCTCCTCGATAGAGTCGGGGGATGTATAAGCGTATGAGGTGATTGGGGGTGAAGAGAAGCCCATTAACTTTTCTTGCGAGGAAACGAAGTATTATCACTATCCTCTAGAAAGAGGGGTGGATCCGATCAAGGATTACCTCGTATTTCTTGCAGAAATCTATGATAATCGAATTCAAGAGACCCAATATGAAGGGTTAAGTGTGAACACTCAAGAACCTTTCCATGTGGGTGGTGATCGATTCTTCTGGAGAAGGCACCACCACATGTTCTTTACCCTAGTTGCAATTCTTTTTAACCTGGGAGAGGAGTTTTTCGGTTATCAAGCATATATACCTCGATACCGACTCGCTTCGGCCCAACACCGAGGAAGTATTTTCAACCTTGAAATCAAAATCAAGGACACACCCTCCGGGAAAAAACTCTTCAAGGCATGGCTCTGCGCCATTTCCTCACCGACCGACTGTGATGATAAAGTAGTCTCCTTTTGTGGAACGGTTTTTGAAGTCTTAGCCATTTTATGAAGAGGAATGAAACTGAGGAGGAGTGTTTGGTAATTTGTGAAGAAAATCAGAGATCTGAGAATACAAAGCTCTGAAGAAGGCAAAGGGTTTTGGAGATTAGAATGAAGAGGATTTGAAAGTAAAGTTTGAAAACGAAGAAAGATACATTTATAGGTTTAAGATGACGGTTCAAATCCGGTAGTGGCCGACATCGACTGATGCACATTAAACGCATGGGAACCATACCGATGAGACATTTCGTTTACCTTTGTTGTTTGCATCATGATGTATCGAGGGTAAGTTCGATGGTTAAAGTCGTTTCTTGCCATTACTCTGCAAAAAACGAGGGCACTATCTGTATACGGTCAAAATCAGGCTCGACCTTTTTTATGATTAATTGAGACCGGGGGTGACAGGCCGAGATTTAACCCTACATCATACCGGACTATGACACGAAGTTATGTTGTCAAGCTCAAGACCACGAGACCGGTTGAGATCAAGATCAACAAAACCGAGACCAAATGATATCTAGAATGATCAACATCGTGACGAATAAGATAGAGATCGAGGGAAGCTTACTGGGTCGAATAACGTAAAGACGAAATATCAGGAATCGGGCTGGGATCACGGTGCAAATCTTGGCATGTATCAAGAAAGGGCAGATTAATTAGCCAATCATGGGATTTCTTGCTATATTTAGAATTGTACCAAGAATAGGACTCCCCTACTATATAAAGGGGGCCTGACAATTTGTAAGGAGGATGATATTCACGTTACATAAAGCTACATATTCACTTTCTCTTAAAGCTCTCAATATTCTTGTCAATTTGTTCATTTTTTTGGGCAAAATATTTACTTGATTCGAGGGTAACCTAGCTCAAAGATTAAAGCTACACATTTCATTTGGTTTGCTTTACTTATATTTGCAGTTAATTTCATTGTCAATTTATGTTTGTTCTCAATTTGTACTAAGTAAATCATGCATCCTTAAAACTACAGTAGAAATTCAATTGTAATCCAGTCTTAGGGTAAATAGTGCTTGTTTTAATATACTGTTACCCATCTTTTTTGAAAGGAGGAAAAGGAGATACCTGTACTATTAAACATTGCAGCTGCATGTAGAGCAGTTGTGCCATGAGGGCCAGCATAAGATGGGGAATTGGAGTTGTTCAAGATGTGTCCCACTGATTTTTTATCTCCCGTCTCCACAGCTAGATATAGTGGACTCTTCTCGTCATTGTTAGGCGGATATAAATAGTCAGGATCTTCTTTAACTAACATTTCTACCACACTATATTTCCAGCGGATTGCAGCTTCGTGCAAGGCCGTATTTCCATTGTTGCTGGTAAACCTCAAGAATTCCCTGGTATTTTGATTGTCAGCTTCTACACCAATAATCCCAAGCCCTCCACGATAAAGGCTTCGACAAGATTGTCGTTGCCTTTCCTAGCAGCCGAATGAATAAAAGTATCCCTATTAAAATTCAAAGTGAAGAACAAGTCGGGACCCGCCATAGTAAGAAATTCTTTGTAGCTACAATATTCAACTGATCTATGAGATCATAATCACATTTCCTAATGAGTAATAATTCTCCTAATTCATCTCCCTCAAGTAATTGTCCTGATTCTCACGCCAACACTTATTTTTTCATTTTAATATTTTGGCAACATTTGATGCTGGAAGTTAAAAAAAATATATATGTATTAGTTGGCACTTCACGCCTTTGTGTTCATTTCTGCAATGTCTTTGTTTTTGATATAGTAACTGTGTGTCTATTTAATCCATAAGGCATCCTTCTTCATTGTTACAGCCCACAGTTGTTTCATAATTGCAGCTTTTTTCCATACCCTCGTATTGATGATGTTCAGCCCCCCTGCAGTTTTTGGTTGACAAATCTTGTCCCAAGCTATCAATGCTTTTCTTGAAATGGCATTTGATCCAGTCCAAAGAAAAGTTCTGTAAATAGTCTCAATCATCTTCATAATCTTCTTAGGCAATAAGAAAATTTATGCCCAATATGTTTGAATGTCAAATAGCACAGATTTGATGAGCTGCAATCTTCCAGAGTAGGATAGCATCCTAGGAGACCAGCAGTTTACTCTTTCAGTGATCTTTTCCACCAGTGGCAAACATTGGTGTATATTCAACTTCTTAGCAGACAAAGGCACTCCCAGGTATTTAAATGGAATAGGCCCTTCATTGAATCCTGTAATCTCAAGTAGCAGTTCCTTGATGTGCTGTGGAACACCAGCAATTTGCATTGAGCTTTTTTCTGTATTTGCCTGCAGCCCAGATGCAGTAGAAAACCTGTTGAATGCTTCCTACATTATTTTTACTGAATTTATATCTGCCCTACAAAACATGAGCAAATCATCAGCAAAGCAAATATGGGTCACCCCCAGTTTTTTGCATTGGGTGATATTTAAACTGCTTTAAGGTGGCGAGTTGGTTCATCTCCCTCTGCAAGTATTCCATTGCTATGACGAATAGGTAAGGTGACATTGAATCACCTTGCTTGATTCCTCTCTATGCTTTGAATGGCTTTTTAAGGAAAGCGGGTCAATATTAAAATGTATGATCCGACTGTATTTGGGTAAAAGTAAGGTCTCACTTCTTATTTTCTCTCTATCGCAAATCCCTAATTATAATAGTAGCGTAAGCTCCTTCCCAAATCCCTAATCGCACATGACGAACCCATCGATTATCAGTGGTTTCTTCTTCATCTTCATCTGAAGATGAGAATCACATATTCATCAACCATTTCTTCATATGCATCAACTATATTCATCGTATTCATTGTTCGAGACTGATTTGAAGAGTAGTTTTGATTTTTGCTAGCTTTAGAAGTAGCTTTGTTTAGTAACATAACGAATAAGTGTCGATTTATCCATGCATTGTATTTTTTTGTCATGTTATATTGAAAAATTGATGCAAAAGCAAGGGCTTTTAATTTCGAAAAATAGTATGTGGAGACAATAATTTTTTTGAGACATGGATTCACTTCAAACTTTAAGATTAGATGAAATAAACACACACAAAAAATTTAATCAAATTTAAAAAAGAACAACAAAATTATAAAAATTTGAAGCTTTTTGGATGGCCTAGTATGAAATCGATGGATTTGCATCTATACCCGCTTTTTGTGCCACTTTTTAACTTGTGCCCGCTTTGAATAAAAAATGGCAAACATACGGGACAAATTCAAAAATAGCCAGATTTACCACTGGTAGTTGAAAAATAGCCAAGTTTCAAAAGTGATCGAAATTTAGCCACTTTAATCTGAGCGAAAACACTGTTCAAAATCTGGAAAAATATGCCCGCAAAATTTACTGGAGTTCCAACATAAATATGTTTGAACTCACATAAATTTTACGGGAGTTCCAGGATAACTATGCTGGAACTCCCGCAAATTTACTGGAGTTCAAGCATAATTATGCTGGAACTCCCGCAAATTTTATGGGAGTTCCAGCAGTATAATTGTCCAGTATAATATACTGGAGTTTAGAGCACTAGTGCTCCAGTCTCCCGTAAATTTTACAGGAGTTAGCAAAATATACCGGTCCACCAATATATACTGGAGTTCGTACACAAATGCACTAGAACTCCCGTATATTATACGGGATCAGTCCCTGTTGCAACAAAATAATGGCTATTTTTTATTGACTTCGTAAACAGTGGCTATTTTTCGTTGACCAGTGTGAAAACTGGCTATACCATAAATTTTAACGTAACCGCTTTTTCACATAACTTCAACTGACGGGGCTGAAGTTTTTCTTTTGTACTGGAAAACTTCAGTTGAAGTTTTTGTCTTTGTAAACGAAAAACTTAAGCAGCTTTCCAGCTTAAGTTTTCCAGTTATAAAATAAAAACTTAAGCAGTTTCCAGCTTAACTTTTCCAGTTATAAAATAAAAACATAAGCCCTAGAGCTTAGGTTTTCCAGTTGTTAAATAAAAACGTAAGGTTCCAGCTTAAGTTTTTCAGTTATAAAATAAAAACTTAAGCAGTTTCCAGCTTAAGTTTTCCAGTTATAAAACAAAAACTTAAGCAATTTCCAGCTTAAGTTTTCCAATTATAAAATAAAAACTTAAGCAGTTTCCAGGTTAAGTTTTTCAGTTATAAAATAAAAACTTAAGCAGTTTTCAGTTATAAAATGAATACTTTAGCTCTTTCCAGATATAAAATGAAAACTTCAGCTCACTTCAGCTCAGAGCTAAGTTTTCAAGTTATAAAATAAAAACTTCAGCTTTAGAGCTGAAGTTTCCTAGTTATAAAATAAAAACTCCAGCTCTAGAGCTTAAGTTTTTATTTAGTAACTCGGAAACTTCAGCTCTAGTTATAAAATAAAAACTTCAGCTCTAGAGCTGAAGTTTTTTGTTTAGTAACCCGGAAAGCTAAAGTTTTTCAGTTATAAAGGGAAGCTGAAGTTTTTTAAAAAGTGGGTACGGGTGCAAACAAAAAAACAGAGCAACTACAGGTTAAAAAGGGTGCCCTACGTGCAATTTTTACTATGAAATCAGACGGAAGCTTTGGAACTTTGAGAATGAAGATAAGGCAACAGTAAATGCGGAAGGAAATAATGAAGATGAAATAATGGGGAAGGAAGTTGGGGGATTAAATATGGGGCCAACAGGAAGGAGTTTTGCCCAAAAAAAAAAAAAAAAACTGCCTCATGCGCCTACCAGGTGAGGCAACTCACACTATGTGACAAGTCAGCTTTTGTGTTATAGTGACACAAAAGAAAAATAAGATTGGAATCCCAAAATAAAACAAGACTGAGATAGAGTGCCAAATAAAAAATGGTGCCAAGTTGAATGGCATGTTTCTATTTGGCCATTAAGAAAAAAGGAACGTCTCAATAATTATCCCTATGTTATAAATATTTGTTGAATGGATGCTACATTGGATGCTACATTAGATACTACATTGGATGCCCATGTTGTGAATAGATAAATATTAGATCTCCTATTTTGTATCCATCATCTTTACTTTTTATGCATATAAAAGGCTATGTAATTGCAATGGAAATTTACACACAATTGAAGAAGAAAATCTCTTCCTTCTCTCTATCTCTAATTCTTGTTTATGTTTACAAAATTGCTTTTATTTTCTTATTCCATATTGTTACTTTAAGTTATATTTTATAATACGTTATCAACACGAATCTCTAACCAATTGAGTTTGATCTATTCCTTCTTCAAGAATTTTCGTATATAAAAATAGAAGAGACAGTATCATCATAAATTAAAGATACAACGAGATGCGTACTCAAGCAGTATATTTGATATCACTACATTTGTTGGCATAGCTTACAGTTTATGGCAACACACAAAACTTTATGCCTTATTTCCCTACATTTTCAAGAAGGTATGGTTTGTGTAATTTGATTTATGCGATTTGTACTTTATGGATTTACGTATCTACAAATATGTTACTACTATCATATAAGATATAACATTAAAAAAATGCGGTTCAATTATATCCTAGTGTTCCCATGAAACTAAATTTCAAGCATGTTAGAGCTAATTACTGTTAATCTGGAAAATGTGATTTTCTTACTCATAATAGTTATGTCACGCGATCATGTTGGAGGAATGGTCATATTACTTCAAGGATTTTAATATGTTAGTAATACTATGTTGATGTTTTATTCCGATTTTTGTTTTGCTTCGTGATTCTATTGCTTCTTTGAGAAAGAACAACTTTTGCAAGTAACAAACTTTATATTTAGTTTTCTATTTTGGAATAGGAAATGTATTTCGTTAATCTTCTGCTTTAGGCATAGGAAAAATAATGTCAATTATGTCATCCATACTAATCTAATTAGATGCAACATGGTTTTTGTGTTGATAGTTGGCAAAGTGATATATATTATTATGTTTTACTAGTCTAACATCTTGTGTATAAAAACAGAATATGATAGCAATAGTTATTACTAAAGATTATTAGTTGTGTAAAGTTAAGTTTATTTAGTCATGTGTTTCAATTCTTGTGTACAATTTAGGTAGTCATCATGCCTTAGTTTGCAGTAACACATCATATAGTAATAACACTATATGATGACTTTCTGTATTGAAATGTTTATATGTAAGATACTAGTATACGAGTTTGTACTCCATATTTTTGTTGATAATAGTTCTTATTATTTCTATTTACTTATTTATGTCTACATAAAATTATGTTCCATTCCTAGAAGTGAATGAGACAATTTGTGATAAATATTATATAAGGGTAAGACGATGGATTCAAGTCCCAACGCACCATAATGATAAGATATCGAGTTTAAGTCTTGATGCTCCATGATGATAAGAGTTGAGTTTAAGTCACAATTCATTATGACCTAACATGCTTTTATATGGGTAAGGAATTGAGTTTTAGTCCCAAATGTGACATATTGATGATATAATGGTGATTAAAGAATAATAACATATTTTTCATGAGAAGGCATGAAGCATGTACTGCTTGATTTGCATCATTCTTGAAGTGAACGTGATACTAGTGCATAATAAGTCTAAATGAAGACAAGTGATTGATCAATGAACATGGGAGTGCCAAAGACAATAATAATAGTCATCATTATGGTAATTGTAAAAATGAGAACAATAAGGGTTCTCAAATATTCCTTCAAAATGTGAAGGTGATGTTTGCCATCAATGTGGTATGAAAATAATAAGCATGCCCATATGATTATAGTCCACTTGAAGAGAATGTGACTTGTGATATGCATTGTAAATACAGACTCATTCCTGAAGGTGAATATGGCATATTTGGATGAATATGCCCATATGTGATTAAAGTAATAAATAAAGTCGTGCAATGCATGCTTGGATGAATACCACAACTCACATCTAAGGGAGGTTTGAGAGAAATAAAGATAATGAATATTACAATGTGGTTATATGAATATGTCATTGGTCGCGTATATGTGGTACGTCAAAAATATATTTTTTTGCCATGTATCATAAAAGGTTATTAAAGGCAAAATTAAAGCAAGAAATAATTTTGCTTATGATGATTTTGACCATGACATTATTATGATATGTTTTTCTCCGTGAAGGAGACATTCACCATATGGATTGTGTGACAAAAGATCTTGTAGTACAAAATTATTGAGAGCTCCGAAAGAGCGAATTTGTTACTACCCGAATAAATAAAATTATTCATGGCATTGGTGGTAGTAAGTATCAAAGAAACTTTTTGAGTTTCAAATGTATAAATCAAAGTGGTTGGCATATTGAGACTATAAATGAAAAAAAGATTGAATATCTTCGTATTTCTATAATTATATCAGGTAAATATGAAAGGTTACCCTAACTTCTTTCTATTTGTACTACACAAATATAAACATGATGCTGGAATCATATGCCACAAGTAAACTAGAGGTTTTCTAAAATAAATATTAGTTGGCATGACCGGTTGACCATTCCGGTTCAATTATGATACGAAATATTAATTGAGAATTGCATTGGCATATATCGAAGAATAAAAGATTCTTTAAGAATTCTCTTGTGTTGCTTATTCTCATGATATACCAGTAAATATTGGGATTGAATCCCTTGAATCTGGAACGAATAAAAGGTGATAAATATATGGTCCCAGTCACCTGCCATATGGACCGTTTATTATTAAATGATTTTAATAGATGCATCTATTCTATGGTCACATGTGTATTTATTATCAACTTGCAGTTTGGCTTTTGCAAGATTGCTTGCTCAAATTATTATAGCACAGTTCCAAAATATAAATTATGATGATTTATCTTGATAATACTGGTTTAAATCCAAGTTGGTTTAGCAGAAATTGTACGCCTCCAATTATAGCAAAATCATTGATTATGAGAATAAAACTCCCAAAAATAAAATTTGGTATGAGATGTATTATTTTAATATACTGTAGCACTTGTACGCATCTAGCCAAGTTATAAAATTTTCTCCCTATCACAATTGGTTCAGGGTCAGGAACCAAATAATTTCTATATAGAAATATAGATGTGCTATATAATTTAATTATGCCACTACAATGCACAAAGATGAGTTCCCAAAGAAGGTTGGGAAATGTGTTGGTAATCCCAAAATTAGGGGAGAAAATGAACAGCTGAGAAAGTGATACGTGAAATAAATTATTATGAATACATATAGAAACTCGTACAAGAAAATATGAACTTGAAGTTCAAGTGATAATTAATGTATAAATTATTGGCAGACGCATTTGCTGACCCAAAGCTAAATGTCATTTTTCAGCAGCTAATGCTCTAAATAGAATAAAGTCCATGAGGGACATAGTCTATAACACACATAAAGCGTAATAGACCAATCGGTTCTAAAGATAAAACTCCTTGAAGAAGGAGAGGGAAAATTGTTCAAGATGGTCATAATAACGAGACAAGTGCTCTAGAAGAGCACCACGACATAACACTTCATAAGACCTCATGTGAGAGGCTCAGGTACCTGAAAATAATGAGATAAAGAGATCTAAATAAGTTATGTCTTTATTGTGTAATAACTGAACCGATATAAAATGATCGTCGACGATGATGTTAACATAATGTAGTGCTCAATTTTATTAACGAGGATCTTAAGCTCAAATATGTCATGAAATCTGAACAGATGAATGATTGGCCAAATGAAATACGCAATGAAAATTAACTTCACTTGAAAAATGTAAAGTTGAACGGATAGTCCCACCACCTAAAAGTATAAAGCCAATGGAGGTATAAATGTGTTCTTGTGCAAAAATTTCAAGTCGATAGACATAAAGACGACTTGTGACACAAGAAAATTAGTAAATATCCTCATATTGATTATATGGAGACATGTTCTCTTATGGTGGATATAATCATTGCAGGCTTTAATCTGGCAATACATGAAAACTTGATATGCGAATAATGGAAATCATTGAAGGATTTAAATTTTTCTGAAGCATATTAATATTTCCAAGAAATTTATCAAATAAAGCTTCAAAAATCCTTATATGGATCGAAACAATCAGGGCGCATGTGGTATAATTGCCTGAGTGAGTACCTATTGAAAGAAGGGTACAAGAATGATCCAATTTGTCCTTGTGTCCTTATAAAAAGGTCTGGATCTGAATTTGTTATAATCACCGTGTATGTTGATGATTTTAAATATCATTGGAACTCCTGGGGAGCTTCCAAAAATAGTAGACTATTTGAAGAAAGAATTTGAAATGAAAGATCTTGGAAAGACAATTTTGTCTTGGTCTACAAATTAAGTATATGAAAGATGGAATATTTGTCCATCAGTCAACATACACTGAAAAGATTTTAAAACGATTCTATATGGATAAAACACATCTATTGAGTACCCCGATGGTTGTGAGATCATTTGATATAAAGAAAGATCCATCCCGACCTCATGAAAATGAAGAAGATCTTCTTGGTGCCGAAGTACCATATCTTAGTGCAATTGGGGCATTAATGTATCTTGCCAATAATTCCCGACCAGAAATAGCTTTCTCAGTAAGCTTATTGGCAAAATTTAGTTCTTCGCTAACACAAAGACACCAGAATAGTATTAAACATATATTCATATACTTCCAAGGGATCATTGATATGGGTTTATTTTATTCAAATGAATCCAAGCCATCACTGATTGGTTATACAGATGCAGGATATTTGTCTTATCCACACAAAGGTCGATCTTAGATAGGCTATTTATTTACAAGTGGAGGTACATCCATATCATGGTGTTCAACAAAACAAACTATGGTTGCTACTTCTTCAAATCATGTAGAGATAATAGCCATTCACAAAGCAAGTCGAGAATGCGTTTGGTTGAGATCTAACTCAACACATTCAACAAGCATGTGGTCTTTCTTAGAAAGAGAATATTCCAACAATATTCTATGAAGCCAATGTTGTATGTATAGCTCAATTGAAAGGAAGATATATCAAATGAGATAGAACAAAATACATTTCACCAAAATTCTTTTTTACTCATGATCTTCAGAAGAATGGTGATATAGATGTATAACAAGTTTGTTCAAGTGATAATTTTGTTGATATGTTCACTAAGGCATTATCAACCTCAATATTTGAAAAGCTGATATATAAGATTGGAATGCGTCGTCTTCGAGACATTAAGTGATTTTTCGTCAGGGGGAGTAACTACATGCTGCACTCTTTTCCTTAACCAAGGTTTTGTCCCACTGGGTTTTCCTGATAAGGTTTTTAATAAGGCAGCAAGCAATGCATATTATAAATAACTATGGACACCCCAATATTTTTTTTTGTAAGTTCTTAATGAGGCACATTATCTTACATGGGCATCCAAGGGGGAGTGTTATAAATAATTTGTTCATTGAATGCTACATTGGATGCTACATTGGATACTACATTGGATGCTCATGTTATGAATAGCTAAATATTAGATCTCCTATTTTATATCCATCATCTTTACTTTTTATGCCTATAAAAGGCTATGTAATTGCAATGGAAATTTACACACAATTGAAGAAAAAAATCTATTCCTTCTCTCTATCTCTATTTCTTGTTTATGTTTTACAAAATTGTTATTATTTTCTTGTTTCATATTGTTACTTTGAGTTATATTTTATAACACCCTAAACATTTTCATACGGCAAAAACTCTGCATAATGCTATAGTTTTCTCCTTTCTTTATCGCTTTCAGAAAGCTTCCACCAAGGCCCAAAGAGCATTTCTACCTCCCCCAACACCACCACAAAAATAAAAAAGGAAAAACGTTTTGCATACACAGAAGGTTTCCTGAAACTGAGAAAAAATATATTCTACTGAGTAAGAAACAATATTTTCAATATTGAATACAAGCAATAAGCTACATTCAGTAGCATTCTGAACATTGATTACCATTCAAGAAATCAGTTGAAAAATTACTCTTCGGTAATAGGAGGTTTGGGAATAGGAGGCTCTCCCAACCACTTTGCACGATGGCCTGTCCCCTTACAGTCAGTGCAGCATACCGAACCCTAACAAAAGCAGAGAATTAGCTCTCTTAGATTGCATCTAATCTAACACATGTAGAAAACTAAATCTATTGCAACACAAACAACCCTATTGGAATCTGGAATATATATAACATCAAATAACATAGCCTTAGGGCAATTACCTTTCCACAGCAGATGACACAGCTTGTGTTTCGAGATGGCACTTGACAGAGCATATTGTCACCAAGTATAAAGAAACCAGTACCACTGCACCACTTGCATTCCACATGGCCATTTGAGTCGCACGTAGAGCATACAATTGGCCTGGGTTGCTGAATACATCCAGGAAGAGAGAAAAATAGACACAATATCAATATGAAGGGAATCAATATGAAGCGAAGCCCCATTACAAATACATGAAGCCTTTTTTTGATGAAGAAATACATGAAGCCTTAACATTGCACTCAGTTATGTAAACAAGGCAGAAGAGAACGATTTGGGTTAATAAGTAGATTAGAGACCAGTGAATCTCCACTTATCAATAAACTATCTTTTTTCATTTAAAAAAGAAGATGTTGCTACCTTTTCATATCCAGAAACTGAACCATATATTCTTCAAGGATATAGCATATCATAGAATTTCCAAAATATCACCACAATGACATTGATCAATGCTATTATTCACACTATACCATGCACAAGTAGCCCAACCTTCTGAACATTTATGTTTGACCACAAGGCACTCAACTTATACATGCACACATGTTTCAATTAGAAACTTTTCCAAGACCACCTAACCTCCAATGTTGCATAAATCTGTCTATCGTGCACCTAGCTTGACAAACCAAAGTTAAGGTCATCGACACTTGTAGCAAGCAGGGGCACGCCCTAGCTGGATTTGTGTGTTCAACAAAGTTGAGAACGAAAAGGTACTTAAAACGGAGAGACAGAGAGAGAGAAACCAAAAGGGTTTCTTACATGGTCCATAGGTAAAAAAAAAATGAGGTGCGCTATCTCATGCCTTTTAAATATGCCTTATGGAAGCAGGCATCACCCAACGATCCCAGATGTTGAGAAATAAGCTCCAGGTCTATACACTCACTGGACAATACATAAAAGGTGTTGTGTTGTTTCCACATCCCTCTCACACATCTGACACCTACTACATATTCATACCCCTCTTCATCAGATTTTGATGAGATAAAGTAGCATCATGGACAGCCTCCCAGCAGAAACATGCTACCTTATATGGAGTCTTTATTTTCCAAATCTTTCCCCATGTTTACACTTCTCTGTTAATTGAAGAGGCTACCAAGCTTCTGTAGCAGCTATTAACGGAGAAAATAGCTTTTCTGCTAGCAGGACAAACAAATGTATTAGATTCAGTTAACTCTTCAGGCCCCAATGTGCCAAACAATTGTGCCACCCTCTAAATCTCACAATCGTTATAATCTCTTCTAAATCTAATCTACCATAATAATTCATTCCAACACTCATCAATGGTAGTGTTAGCATCTTCAGGAAATTCGTAAAGATGGGTGTACGAAGTATCCATGCAAATCATGCCAAAAATAAATTCTTCTATTTCCCGCCTTCAACTTGGTCATAGTAAAGAAAGAGTCTCAATGTTCTTTGATGTGCTTCCAATCGCCAACTCCATGAGGTCCATGCACCACTTTACTGCAACAGGTGTTCTCTTCTCTTGATGTGATTAAGTTTCCCTTCATTATTACCGATCAAAAATAAAAGTTTCTCCTGCATTATTAACAATATAGATACTGGAAGGGGATTGCCTTTTCTTTATGAGATCGAGATCATGCTATTCTTGGTGCACTCTTCTCTTTTTGAAAGAAGTCACACTCCTTTCCTTATGGCAGAGGTTGTGCTTCAGGAAGTACGGTAATAAAAGCCATGCTTTTCACTATTGCTCGAAAGAGGATTCTACTTCTGAGGGTATCCCAGAAAGTGCATCATCATGCCTCTTTCTACTTATACAATATGAACTTCGCTTTAACTACTAACCAGAATACAGCAAGTTCCATGAAGAGGGGAAAAAAGATACAGGGGGTATCCTTTTTCTTTTCACCTCACTGACTCAACTACAACCAAACTGCAATAATATATTTCAGAGGTAACACCAAAAAGCTCTATTTCCTCATCTCTAAATAAGTACTCCATCGGAAAAAGTTATTGGACCTCTTCCTGCTGCCTTTCTTTATGCAGGTTGGGCCCTGAAAACTACATTGGGGTTGTGTTGTTCTTTTGCTTCTCTTATATCTTACCCTTTTTACGAGTGCAGTTCTTCTGAACCACCGTAGTTCCTGTTAATATGAATACTTCTGAAATAAGAAGAATAGTAACAATAACTATAAAGTTATTGTGCCTCCCCTCGAACTCATATAGTTTTTAGCAATCCACGTCTTCTTCATCATTTTTTTCCTCTTCGATATATAGCTCTGTAGTTCTAAGCTTAATATAAGGTATCTGAAGCAAATATTTACATGACCCTTTCCTCGCTTCAGTATCATAGCCACATATAGGTAACACCTCAGTTCCCTTTTACAATATCACAATGTTAAGTCCTATTAATCAAGATCAATCGAAAAATAACCTACTATATCAATAATCACCATCAAAGTAAAAACAGAAACTATGCATATGTTCTCAAAAAACGAGAATCGTCATGCTGAGATCTATGATACTAGAATAATAACCTAAGAAGTACCTCATAAACGATCACATCCCTAGGTTAACATGTCTATACAGTACAAATTATTTAGCCAACAACAAGCATAAATAGAAACCTTTTGTTTCTTAATTCTTCAATTCGCAGTAAAACATTAATGTTTCATACTCCATTTTCATTTTCCTTCAAGTTCCCAAATTTATTCCACAAAGCATAACTAAAAAGAAACCAGACTTTGAGACGAACTTAAAACAATAACTGGAAGTAAGATGATATAAAGAAGGGCATAAAGTACCATAAAGACAGTATTTAGAGCATTCATGATATTATGATTCTTTCACAGGTCGCCAACTTCTGGTAACTCTCTTCCTTAATCTGCAATTGAAACTGGCTAAGCTCAGGTAGGATAAGCATAACGGAGTTCACATAGCCACTCTCAACTACCTTACGATTAAGGGCATAGTTGATTGATTAATCTTTTTTGATAACCTGGGGTCGATACAAGCTTGCTTCATCTTAACTAAAGCACCAAGTACCTACTAGCTCCCACAGCACAAGCAACGTGTAACTCTATCCACCAATGCTTAGACATATGCTGAGAAATCACTTAAGATTTTTTTTTTTTACCTCTATTTAGACTAGAACCTTAATCTTTTATGGTTGTTAAAGGTAGTATATCAATTTCAGCATTAACCGTAATCTTACATGGTCCGTTCAGCTTCGCTAGGCCACACCCTTATTTATATAGTTGACTGATCACTTAATTGAATTGACAACACGAACAGATAAACAAAACACAAAAGTAATACAAATAGGTAAAGAAAAAAAAATTCTAAAAAATACCTTGGAAATCAACCAGGCTTTTTCCATGCGTTCAACAAAGTTAGATGAACTATCAACTGCTGATGCTCTTACAACAAAAATTCTGACTTTTTGCTTTAATCCACGGTTCCCTTGAAGGATCAATTGTATACCTCTTGGTGTCACAAATCGATTAACAACATTTGATTTTGCAGAAATTAGGGGTCTACAAGAACATGTACAAGTACTGCTACTTGCCATTTTTTCCTCTTCTTTTTCCTGTTCAATTTCTTGTAGAAAAATGCATCGTTTTATGTTGTGTGTTCTAACTTCTAATACAAAACAAGGTATGAGTTTGCGCGTTTTTCGTGTGGCGTAAATGGTTTTTTGGTGAAAGTTCCGTCGGATATTATTGAAAAGGTGTAGTTTAGTCTGACCCGGCTATGGATTGGATCGATCGAACCCACTGTCGTATTTCTTTTTTTCTTTTTTTCTTTTTTTCTGTTTTCTTGGTATTTAAGATCTTTGCAAGATTATCTTTTTTAGATATAAAAAAAAATTAGAAGGTGCTGCTAAGATTGAGGGTTGGCTAGTCAAAAATTCTTATGTGCACAAGATAAAAGTAGCAGAAATGAGTACGTTGAGATAGATGAGCGGGTATACTAGAAGACATAAAGATTAGGAATGAAGTTATTCACGATAAAGTGGGAGTGGCCTCTACAGAGAACAAGATGCGAGATCGAGGCTGAGATGGTTCGGGCACGTTACGAGGAGAAACATTGATGCTTTTTGTTAGGAGGTGAGAGAAGTTGGCCACGGTGGATTTGAGAAAAGGTCGAAGTATGCCAAAGAAGTAGTGGGGAGAAGCAATTAAGCGGGACATGGCAGTGTTTTAGCTTACCGAGGACGTGACCCTTAATAGTAGGGTATGGATATCGAGGATTAGGGTAGAAGGTTAGTAGGCAGTTGAAAGTTTCTCCTTTGCTCACCAATAGTATTAGCAGTACTCATGTAACTTTAAATATATATATATATATATATATATATATTACATCATGTTGTTCAGTTCGCTCCCAAACCCACCTGGTGAGATTTTACTGGGTAGTTATTTTTATTGTTGTTGTTTAGTTCGTTTCAATTATTGTATTTCCATGTTGTTACTATTTAGTACTACTTAATCTTTTCTCCCTCTTTTTCTTGTCTCTTCCTTTTTTTTTTCTTTTTTTTATTAGTCTTCTTCTCCGATGGTCTATTGGAAACAGCATATTACCTTTATTAGGTTGGGGTAAGGTCTGTGTATACACTACCCTCTCTAAACTCCACCAATGATAATATATTGGGTTTGTTGGTGTTCTTCTTCCTTTGTTTTATGTATCTCTGTAAGAATGAGGTTTAAAATGTTAATTTGATTTAAATAGTAGTAATATAATTAGTGATTTGATGATATGAATTCAAATTATTGAAAGTTGTTAAAGTTTACAGAGAAATGAAGTCGGCTGAAACATTTTGGAACATTTAAGTTTCATATAAATTTGAAAATAATGGAGTAATATAAAAAGAGTTGAAGGAAAAATAGGATTGTAATTTTCTTTTCTCTTTCTTTTAATTTTGCTATAAACATCTGTTATTCAAAATCTAGGTACTCAACTGATCTGATTCTCACGGGAAAATCACTTAAGGGGTCATTTGGTTACAAAATAAGGAATAATGTGAAATTATTTTACTTCGCGTTTGGTTAAATTTCTTTTATTCCGAATCAGTAATCTTGAAATTGTTTATATTACAATTGTAGTATTAATTTCTTTACCGTACGCTGAGAGATAATATGGGATAATGAAACAACACATTTGCACTCTCCAAAGTTTTTTAAGAAGACAAGGTTAAAATTATAAATAAATAAATAAAGTGTATCCGCTAAAAAAAATCCATCATTATTTAATATTCATATTATATTCCCCATATTATATTCTCAATACATTATAACTTGATCACAAACCAAACGACCCATAAGGAAATAAAACATGTTTCCTACCAAAAGGTTCTTTGACAAGCCACGTATCTTCCATACTTATTCAAAGAGGAAGAAGCAAAGAAATGTATGAGAAGATAATGATTTGATATCTGGAGCTTTCAGATATGGAAAATTAAGCAGTTATTTATAGCTATTAGAAGAAGTTATCTTTTAGCAGTTTATTATGGTTACTAAAAGTTGTTTGTCTTTATCCTAACTTGGCTATGGAGTAGTTATTGTTAGCCTTTATATCAATAATAGATCTAGAATATGTAGGGGTGTTATAATTATCATTTATATGCAGTCACACTATATGTGAGATACGAAATACTTGTGTCTCTCTATTATCAATAATATCAGTGTATTTTTTTATCTTTTTCCCATTGTTAAATCTCTGTTCCTATCATTGGTATCTGAGCAGTAAGATCCGCTATGGTGAACACGCGGACTAACACTTCCCAAAGCGAACCCATCATTCCGACTCTTGATCCAATCGCCCAACAATTGACGACTATAGCAGCGAAACTGGAGGCCATTGATACTTTGGCCGCTGATGTTGCTGTCTTAAAGGCACAAAATAGTCAGAACAAGCATGGTGAAGGTGATCATAGTGGAGATCACAACAATAAAAGGAAAGCTAAAGCAGCAGAAGAGGGCGAGGTTGACAGCACTTGGTGGCATCGAGAAACTTCCCGCCGTTCGCAGACAAAAATGGAATTTCCAAAGTATGAGGGAGGTGATCCTCGAGGATGGATTCTGAAAGCAGAAAAGTATTTTCAGTACTATCAAACGCCTGAAGACTATAAAGTTGATGTGGCTTCTATGTACTTGGAAGGAAATGCATTGGATCTTTTCGCTTGGATCAATAGCGAGCGAACAATTTATTATTGGGACGAATTGGTGAAAGTTATGCAAGAAAATTACGGACCCACTGAGTTTCAAAACCCTGATGAATATCTATGTAATATCCAACAAATTGGAACAGTGCTCGAGTATCGGCAGGAATTTGCAAAGCGAGCAGCACGTGTTCAAAACTGGCCAAAGCACTATTTGCTTGGAGTTTTCCTTAATGGGCTCAAAGAATACCTTCGCGTGGATGTTAGGATTCACAAGCCTCGATCTGTATACAAGGCGATGAGTCTGGATTTAGAATATGAAGGCAAACAAGGGACAAATCGATCCTGTAAGGGACTCACTTGGCCTTCAGCATCACGACCTTCTTCAACAGGATCATCCTCGACAATCGCTCGAGACTTCTTCCATTCTTAATCATCTTGACAACCAGTTACACGTCCTTTTAAACAGCCATCGCCTCCAAATGCTCGTCTGTTGACTCTTGAACAA
The DNA here is from genome assembly GCA_032618575.1 of Nicotiana noctiflora. Classification (NCBI taxonomy): domain Eukaryota; kingdom Viridiplantae; phylum Streptophyta; class Magnoliopsida; order Solanales; family Solanaceae; genus Nicotiana; species Nicotiana noctiflora. Next base: position 187,676 of record JASVEL010007211.1, read on the forward strand.
CAGAATCGGCGAGAAATGGGTCTATGCTACCCTTGTGGAGACAAATTTGCCATTGGTCATTGTTGCAAACCTGGGACTTTTACTCATTTGGAGTTAATGCAAGAGGAGAGCGAGGCACGGAGTATGGAAGACAACAACAAAAATGACAACATGTTTCCTATTGATTTGGCAAAAATTTCCTTTCAGGCAATTTTGGGCAAAGGATCGGCTACCACTTTGAAGATTCAAGGTACTCTTTGTGGGCGTAAAATGCTGATGCTGGTGGACAGTGGCTCTACACATAGTTTTGTAGCAGAAGGAATTGTCACAGAACTTGAGTTGGTAGTTCAATATCTTCCCACCTTTGGTGCTCAGATTGGCAATGGTGAAATTGTCAAATGCAACAAAGTTTGTAGAGTCCTATCAGTAGAGCTTTCTGATTTGGTCGTAACGCAAGACTTTTTCCCCTTTTCCTTTGGCGGCGCTGATATTGTGCTGGGTATACAATGGCTAGCATCGCTGAACACAGTACAGGCTAATTGGAACGAGATATTTCTAATTTTCCAACTAAATGGAAAAAAATACAGATTGCAAGGTATTCCACAGAAAATAGTCACAACAACAACTTTTCAATCTTTGGTAGCTATAACCAAACATTCAGGTGATATCCCTACTCCACAATTGATACAACAGCTCCTCGGTGAGTTTAACAATATGTTTTCAGAACCCACTTCCCTGCCCCCTTTTCGCAATTTCACCCATTCTATCCCTTTACTTCCTAACTCAAAACCTCTCAATCTATGTCCATACCGTTATCCCTTCTCCCAGAAATTCGAGATTGAAAAACAAATATCTATTTTGTTGCAGTCTGGATTCATTCGTCCTAGTTCTAGCCCGTTTGCGAGTCATGTCCTATTAGTTAAGAAAAAAGATGATAGTTGGCGTATGTGTGTTGACTGCCGCAGTCTTAACCAAATCACTATCCTAGATAATACCCTATACCCAACATCGATGAACTACTTGATGAACTCCATGGGTCAATCATATTTTCTAAGATAGATTTACGTTCTGGCTACCACCAAATTCGTGTAAATCCTTCGGATATTCCTAAAACTGTTTTTCACACTCATTCTGGCCACTATGAGTATATCGTCATGCTTTTTGGCTTGACTAATGCTCCATCTACATTCCAAGCTGCTATGAATGATCTTTTCCGCCCCTACTTGCGTAAATTCATTCTTGTCTTTTTTTATGATATTCTAATTTACAGTCCTACCATCCAGCAACATTATGATCACCTTCGAACGACCCTTAACCTTCTGTCTAGCAATTCTTACTTGTCCAATCCAAAAAAGTGTTTATTCGGCCAACCTCAAATTGGATTTTTAGGTCACACTGTTTCTCGTACAGGAGTGGGGGTCGATCATGACAAGGTTGCTGCTGTCTTAGATTGGCCATTGCCTAAATCTGTTAAGGAGCTACGTGGCTTTTTGGGTTTGACATGGTATTATCGGCGCTTTGTGCATAACTATGGCATGTTGGCTCGCCCTTTGATTGACTTGACTAAAAAAGATGCATTTCATTGGGACAATCATGCTACTGCTGCATTTCAACAGTTAAAAGAAGCCTTAATTACAGTTCCTATTTTGCGTCTTCCAGATTTTACCCTCCCTTTTACAGTGGAGTGTGATGCTTCTACCGCGGGAATTGGTGCCATTTTGTTGCAAAGGGAACATCTCATTGCATATTTCAGCAAAGGCTTGTCCTTTTCTAATAGAATCAAATCTGCATATGATAGGGAACTCTTAGCCTTGGTGTTGGCTTTGCAGAAATGGAAACATTATTTATTGGGGAGCCATTTTTTTTTTGTAAAGACTGATCATTATAGTTTGAAATACTTGCTAGATCACTGAATTACCAGAGCAGAACAACAACGGCTTTTGCTTAAGCTTCTACCTTTTTATTTCACCATTGTTTATAAATATGGGCGTGAAAATATAGGAGCAGATGCTCTTTCTCGCATGCCACATTATGCAAGTCTTTTGGCTTTAGCTATTCCTGTTTCAATGGACTTTGGAAATTCGCAAGCCAAGTTGCAGTCAGATCCTTAAACAAAAGAGCTTTTTGTTCAAACGCTTGAAGATCGGACAGCTCTTCGGATTTTCAGGTGTCTTCTAATCTCTTATATTACAAGTCTCGCCTGGTCATTCATGATGATGCTTCTCTTAAAGATAATATATTGGGTGAGGTTCATGATTTTTATGTTGGAGGATATGGTGGTTTCTTAAAAACTCTTAAACGGGTTCCAGAGAGTTTTTATTTGCCCTATTTGAAGAAGGATGTCAAGCAATATGTCCAGAATTGTTTGATCTATCAGAAAAATAAGTATCAGACCCTAGCTCCAGCGGGCCTTCTACAACCTCTTCTAGTTCCAGAGCGTGTTTGGGAAGATATTTCACTATATTTCATTGCCGGTCTTCCAAAATCCAGTGGAATCGATACGGTGTTGATTGTAGTGGATCGCTTCAGCAAATACATCCATTTCATTGGCTTGTCTCATCCGTTTACTGCTAAATCTGTTGTTGGCCTTTTTTGCAAAGAAATTATCAGACTTCATGGCATTCCACATTCTATTTTGTCTGATCGTGACGTTGTTTTCCTTAGTGATTTCTGGCAGGAACTTTTTCGCCTCAATAATACTCGTCTTTGCATGGGCACTTCCTATCATCCTCAATCTGATGGACAAACTGAAGTCGTCAATCGCTGTTTAGAGGCATACCTGCATTGCTTTGCCCATGACCAGCCTCTCAAATGGAGTAAGTTTCTTTCTTGGGTAGAATTTTCCTTTAATACTGGGTATCACACTTCAACTGGTTATTCTTCATTCAAAATTGTGTATGGTCAAGACCCCCCATTACTACATCCCTATCATCCATGCGACACCAATATTGCAGACCTTGAATAACAAACGCTGACTCAAGATGCTATGTTGAAACTTATGAAGGATAACCTTTTGAAGGCCCAATCCAGGAAGAACGCACATGCAGATTCTAAGCATAGAGATCTCTCTTTTAATGTTGGTGATGTTGTCCTTTTGCGTCTTCAACCATACGTCAAAAGTCCTTAGCGAATCGCCCATTTCAGAAGTTGTCGCCTCGTTTCTTTGGCCCTTACAAGGTCATTCGCCAAGTGGTCTTGTTGCCTACGAATTTGAACTCCCAGCCAGCTCTAAATTCCATCCTATCTTCCATGTTTCTCTCTTAAAGCCTGCGCTTGGTTCTGATTTGCCTTCCCAGCCACCGGAACTACCATTAAGTGATGAAGGCGAGCTCATTCTTTCACCTGAACAGGTTCTTGATCATTGTTGGCGACCACCAACAACCAACCCTCAACTTGAATTATTAATTCAATGGGTTGGTCGACCTCTCAAAGAAGCAAGTTGGGAAAACTCTGATCTGTTAGCTGCACAATTTCCCGACTTTCGCCTTGAGGACAAGTCATCTTTCCAGGAGGGGTGTACTGATAAGCCACGTATCTTCCATACTTATTCAAGGAGGAAGAAGCAAAGAAATGTAGAAGAAGATAATGATTTGCTTCTCAAATTCCTAGAGCTTTCAGACATGGAAAATTAAGCAGTTACTTACAGTTATTAGAAGAAGTTATCTGTTAGCAGTTTATTATGGTTACTAGAAGTTGTCTGTCTTTATCCTAACTTGGTTATGAAGTAGTTATTGTCAGCCTCTATATAAATAATAGATCTAGAATATGTAAGGGTGTTGTAATTACAATTTATATGCAGCCAGACTATCTGTGAGATACGAGTTGTGTCTCTCTATTATCAATAATATCAGTGTATTTTCTATCTCTTTTTCCATTATTAAATCTCTGCTCCTATCATTCTTCATTCCTAAGATGGCTTAAGACCTCTTGTTAAAGGTAGATTCTTACCCCAAATGAAAGACAAAATTTCACCTTTAATCAGATAAAATTTCACCTTTAATCAGATATCCTGAGTTCAAAATGTAGGAATGATTTATGCTCAAGAACTAAACAAATGTGGTTGAGACATTTCTTTAATGAGGAACTAAATTGTACTTGAGACAAAATTGTGATTAGGATAGATTATCGAGAAGCAAAAGCCAGTATGACAATAGACAATGGAAAGATGAAGTTGCAAGCGAAAATCTTGTATGGAGTAGTGGTATCTTTTCTATAACATAAAGGAGCATTCAGTGGTGAAGTTCCTATAGAAATATAAATACTGATCCTGTTGAAATTTCTGGAGAAGAAAAAAAGAATGGAACTATTGACATTCAAGAACTTACATATAGTTATTACACAAAAAATAAGAAAAATCATAGCTAGAAACCATCTGTCATCTGAATGTCTGCAAGTCACAAACTGAGCAGCAACATTGAACCATTGACTTAGGCTCAGTTTCCATTTGGCATGATTGGTGAATGTTGACTGTACATTACTACCAATCACCTCAAACAGCCCGGTCATTCTTTCATTTGTGGACCTTGTTACTCAAGATAGATCCCTCTGACTGATATAACCAAAGGTAATCCAAACTAGAAATCGTACTTCGTCCTGCCACTTCTCAGGATTAGGCATAACATATCAGGAATATCTGAAAATAACGATGAGTTTAAGAAGCTCCAAGACTCCAGCATAAGTCTCTTTCTTGATCCCTTAAAATGCACTACCTGTGCCCAAAAATGAATTGAAAGTTCAGAATGAAACCAGGCATCCTTTCATAATCTCATTTAATGAAGTATGCTGTTCATCACGTGACTGGAAGGTTACCAACTCTTGATTCTTTTTAGATTTTCAATAGCTGTAAACAGCATCTTTTCCCTTAAAGAGGTCCAGGTGGAAGTGATTAAGGAGTCTGACAATACTTTAGCAACAATAAAACTGCAAGAGATCTACTACATATATCAAGTAACGGAGAATCAGACTTCTGAAATTCTTAATGCACTTGGACATTTTGTCTCAGTTATATGCATGTTTAGTTGACAACCATCTACGCATTTATATGTCAATAAATTACAACTCCCTAAATAGAAATTCAAGAGTCATTTCGGAAACTTGTGAGAAAGCACGGAAGAAAAATATATTATTGATGTATTGACATATGTTACAATAAGCTCTATATATATACACACATAACAAATCCTACTCCTAATATATATTGGATTAGGGTTATTTATTTTCTCCTATTTACATTACTATTCTAACACTCTCCCTCAAGCTGGTGCATATAAATCATATGTACCGAGCTTGTTACATATGTAGTTAATACGAGGACCAGTGAGGGACTTGGTGAAAATATCTGCAAACTGATCATTCGACTTCACAAACGTTGTAGCAATATCTCCCGAGAGTATCTTTTCTCTAACAAAGTGACAGTCAATCTCAATGTGTTTAGTTCTGTCATGGAACACTGGATTTGACGCAATATGAAAAGCAGCTTGATTATCACAAACAAGTCCCATCTGAATAATCTCACCAAATTTCAACTCCTTGAGCAATTGTTTGATCCAAATTAACTCACATGTCGCCATAGCCATCGCTCGATATTCTGTTTCTGCACTAGACTGAGCAACCACATTATGTTTCTTGCTCTTCCAGGACACCAAATTTCCTCCTATCAAGACACAATACCTAGACATAGAACGTCTATCAGAAGGTGATCCTGCCCAATCAGCATCTGAGTATCCAACGATCTACTCATGGCCTCTATCCTCAAACAATAAACCTTTGCCTAGAGCTGATTTTATATACCGAAGAAGCGAACAACTGCATCCCAATGACTATCACACGGAGAATCTATAAACTGACTCACAACACTCACAGAAAAGGAAATGTCAGGTCTTGTCACTGTAAGGTAATTTAATTTACCAACCAACCGTCTATATCATGCAGGATCGCTAAGAGGCTCCCCATGTCCTGGCATAAGTTTAGAATTCGGATCCATCGGGGTGTCAACCGGTCTACAACATGTTATTCCTGTCTCTTCAAGAATATCTAAGGCATACTTTCATTGTGAGATCACAACACCTGAGCTAGACTAAGCAACCTCAATACCCAAAAAATACTTTAGTTTGCCCAGATCCTTAGTCCGAAAGTGTTGCAAGAGATGTTGCTTAAACTTACTAATACCATACTGATCATTGCTAGTAATAACAATATCGTCAACATAAACTACCAGATAAATATAGAGATTTGAAGTAGAATATTAATAAAATACAAAGTGATCAGCTTCACTACGAGTCATGCCAAACTCCTGAATAACCGTGTTGAACTTACCAAACCAGGCTCGAGGAGACTGCTTTAGACCATAAAGGGGCTGGTGCAACCGACATGCAAGTCCACGAGACTCCCCCTGAGCAACAAACCCAGGTGGTTGCTCCATATAAACTTCATCCTCAAGGTCACCGTGTAAAAAAGCATTCTTAATGTCCAATAGAGGGGCCAATGGCGAACAACAGCCATGGATAGAAAAAGGCGGACTGATGCTATCTTAGCCACAGGAGAGAAGGTATCACTGTAATCGAGCCCAAATATCTGAGTATATCCTTTGGCAACAAGACGAGCCTTTAGACGATCAACCTTACTATCAGGACAAACCTTGACTGCATACATCCAACGACAACCAACAGTAGATTTCCCTGAAGGAAGAGGGATGAGCTCCCAAGTAACCACTCGTATGTAAAGCAGACATCTCGTCAATCATAGCCTGTCGCCATCCTGGATGAGACAATGCTTCACCTGTTGACTTAGGGATAGAAACAGAGGACAAAGAGGATAGAAAAGCATAATAGGGTGATGACAAACGATGATAACTCAAACCGACATAATGGGGAATAAGATTAAGGGTGGTCCGTATACCTTTCCGAAATGCAATCGGTTGATTAAGAGGAGACAAGTCTGCAGTATTAGCAGGGTCAGGTGCAGGACGTGAATCAGCTGGGCCTGATGCTGGGCGCGGACGACGATGATATGACAAAAGTGGTGTTCCTGTGACAGGGAGTCTAGGAGGAGCCACACAGGACTCCTCAACGTCTGGAATGGATGAGACATCTATAGCGGAAGGTGCAGGAGGAGCTACAGGAGACTCGGGTAAGACTTCTGTGGCGGAAGGAGAAGGAGGAGCTATAGTAGGCTCCTTAAAGGTCGGTATAGGTAAGACCGCAGATATATCAAGGGGGTCAGAATGGTCAGAAGAGGTAAAGAAAGGTTTAGACTCAAAAAATGTAACGTCGGAGGACATAAAGTACCTACGAAGATCAAGTGAGTAATAACGATATCCCTTCTGAACACGAGAATAACCAAGGAAGACACACTTGAGAGCACGAGGAGCTAACTTATCTTTTCCATGGGTTAAGTTATGAACGAAACAAGTGTTCCCAAAAACACTAGGGGGAACAGAGTATGCGGGTGATTGGGGAAACAATACTGCATACGGTATTTGATTCTGGATGGGAGAGGAAGGCATCCGATTAACTAAATAACAAGTTGTGAGAACTGCATCGCCCCAAAAACGCAGCGGAACATGAGATTCAATGAGAAGTGTGCGAACAGTCTCAATGATGTGCCTATTCTTTCTCTCTGCAACCCCATTTTGCTGAGGAGTATAAGGACAAGAGGTCTGATGAATAATTCCTTGAGAAGTCATGAACTGTTGAAACTAAGTGGATAAATATTCTAAGACATTATCACTGCGAAAAGTGCGAATAGAGACACCAAATTGATTTTTAATTTCAGCACAAAAATTCCGGAATATAGAAAACAACTCAGAACGATCTTTCATTAAGAAAAGCCAAGTACATCTTGAGTAATCATCAATGAAACTAACAAAATAACGAAATCCCAAGGTTGAACCGACTCTACTAGGACCCTATATATCTGAATGAACCAAGGAGAAAACAGGCTTTGCATGACTCTCAACACTACGCGGAAAGGAAGCTCGAGCTCGAGTATGTTTCCCGAGCTGACATGACTCACACTCTAATGTGGATAAACTAGACAAACTAGGCACCATCTTCCAAGCTTGGATAAGCTTGGATGTCCTAAACGTCTGTGAATTAGGTCCGGAGGATCTGTAACTAGACATGCCTTGGAGGATTTTAGGGAGTTAAGGTAGTAAAGCCCTTCTGATTCAAGTCCTGTTCCAATCGTCTGCCCTGTACTGCAGTCCTGCATAATAAAAGAATCATCAATACAATATATACCACAATGGAGGGCACGAGTCAAATGACTAACAGATGCAAGATTAAAAGGTCAGCCAGGGACATGGAGAACGGAATCTAAAGTGACAGAGGGTAGGGGATTCGTTTGTCCAACTCCTTTTGCTTTGGCTTGAGACTCATTGGCTAAAGTAATAGAGGGAAGAGACTATGAATACACAATATTTGACAAAAGTGATTTATTACCAGAGATATGATCAGAAGCGGCTGAGTCCACAACCCATTGTTCAGGAGGACTAGACTGGGAAACACAAGCAAAGGAATTACCAGCAACAGAAGTATTAGTCTGAGCAACAGAAGCTACTTGTGGAGATGTCTGCTTACTTGCTCGATATCGAAGGAACTCATTATACTCTCCTTCAGATAAAGAAAATCCTTGGTTACCTGTAGTCTCAGTCTGAGCAACATAAGCATTTTTGGGTGGGCGGCCATGTAGAGAATAGCATACATCACGAGTGTGTCCAAGTTTATGACAATAAGAGCAGTTGGGTCTAGATCTTCCAAAATGACCTCCTCCTCGTCTATTCTCCATAGTATGAGATGCCCGATTGTCCACTGATTGGGATACGAGGACAGATGAGTCAAGTGTCTGTGATGAGCTTACTGGGTGGCTAGGTGCTGCAGCAAGGCGAAGTAATCGAGAGAATAATTCATCAACTGTGGGGACGGTTGGACTAGCCAAAATTTGGTCACGTACTGAATCAGGGTCATTAGGGAGTCCAGCAAGTGTAAGAACTAGAAACATCTTCTGTCGTTGCTCTTGTTGTTTTTCAATATTAGCAGAAACTGGCATCAATGTCTCAAATTCTTCCATGACTGCCTGAACTTGTCCCAAGTAAGTAGACATATCTAATTCCTATTTCTTCAAGATTGTCATTCGCGATATTACATCATAGAAACGAGATATGTCACTAGTGTAGAGATTACGAGCCTTTTCCCAAACTAAATAACATGTCTGGAATGGACGGAACAAGGGCATCAACTTGGAATCAATAGATCGCCACAGGATACTACATAACTGAGCATCGACCTTCTCCCACTGTGTTTTGGCCTTTTCATCACCTTCGCTAGCCTTTTTTGTTAAATGATCTTCAACTCCTTGACCTTTACACCACAACTGGACAGATAAAGCCCAATCTAAGTAGTTTGAACCTCCCATTAAAGGTTCTGAGGTAATCATAACACCGGAACTGCCAGAACCCGGGTTTCTAGACCCGAAAGCATCGATTCCCAAAGACATGGTTGAATTATCACCAGATAACAAAAAGAATCAACCGAAAATTCTCTGAAACAGATGCTGAAAATACTGTGTTTGCCGGAAAAGTACTATAGCTACAGGGAAAAATTCAAAGTGGTCGGAATCAAACGAAAACAGAATTGGTAGGCTCGGAAAAACACGACGAAACACTGTCCAAAAGAAATTTTTCGAAATTCTGGCCGGAGAGGCCCTCACGCGCCGGCGCGTGGGGCTGACGCGCCGCAGGCGGCAGTGCTCCAGCAGGCGCGTGGGGGCGCGTAGGTACTGTTTTTCCTGTGAACTTTCTGGGGGTTTGGTCGGATTTCTCTTGGGGACTTTTTGGTAGTGTTGGATTTTGCACAACACTGATAATTAGTGACTTTTACGTAATTAGTTACTTAGGTCACCGGAAAATTGCACGGTGACTGAGTTATTTCTTCCCGGATATCGTTGGAATGACGTACAACGATTAATTTCTCACGGTGGTTCTGATACCATGTGAGAAAGCACGGAAGAAAAATATATTATTGATGTATTGACATATGTTACAATAAGCCCTATATATATACACACATAACAAATCGTACTCCTAATATATATTGGATTAGTGTTATTTATTTTTTCTATTTACATTACTATTCTAACAAAACTCTCACTATAAATTTACCAATTTATATTCCTTAACCCCAAAACAAGCCCAAACAAAAACTGTACCTTAACATCCAAGGGCATCCCATGAAATTGACCGGCGCCCTCTGGAGGTGTCCAGTTGTAAATGGAGCACGGCAAGAATAGCACTGAAGCGCCACTAATTCGGTCAGTAAATGCTTGTTTTCTGGTAAACCTTCGAACATCAAAGGAAGAGTGAGATTTTACAACCCAGGCAAGAGCTAATTGATCCCCGAGCATTCTGGAAGCTTTCATGAACTTTGTCGTGTAGACTTTTAGTACTTCTTCCAAGAAAAACTTTGCTCTGCACAGTTAAGGAGTTATAGTGGCTTTAGGAAGAGGTGTAAACAAAAGCAACTACAAGTTCTGCCGTTAAATTAATAAAAGAAACTAAGTAAGTCCTAACTAAGAAACCAGATAGTAAAATCCCAAGTTCTCAAAATTTCAAACATATGAACCAAGAAACATCTGTTAAATCTACCAGATTCCTACTAGACAGTCCTAAACAAATATCAGAACAAGAGATTAGAACACCTACAAGCTTAGAATTCACAGAGGAGCACCCTTCGCTGCTATGCATGATCTAAAATTATCAAGCACACTAGCCAAGCGCCATTATAAGATACCGAGGGCTAAATTCAGGGAGAATAGTATATAAACCAACAAACCTTAGAATTCCCTCAGGAGTGCCCCTCACTGCTATAAATCCTGAATTCAGAGGTTGCTCTTTGTTGTTACGGAATGTTAGAGCCACATGAAAATCAGGGTGATCATTAAATAGCTGCCCCAAGTCATCAACCACTGCTATATCTGAGTCGGTAAAGATGTAATGATTCACTTGCCCCTTCCATTTTGAATGCTCCATAACTCGTGTTTCTAGAAAGACCTGGATTGGGAAACTATAAGCAAAAAAGAATACCAAACATGATATAAAAGTCAAATCATCTAAAATTTCCCAAGGTAATTAGACTCGACAAATTGACAGAAATCGAGAAACGATAGTATATTTTGCAATACATTTACCAAGTAAGATAATATCTGGACATCAACACTTAAATACAAAAGATGATATTTTTACCTACGTTCATTTCCTATATCTTTACATTCGATTGTCATAGACAATCGCTCAACACTTTCTGGAAAAATTTAGACACTAAACTGCAGTTACCAAAACTGGAAACAAACAAAAAAAATGTTATGGCACGACAAGAAAGCATCAAATTTACAATTCTGCATTAGCTCTGCAATGAAAGGCGAAAGCTCCACTAATAGTTAATACTAGCCAACTGACCACCCACCACCCCCTCCCCCTGACAAAAGAAATATGAAAATGTTGGTTTATGTTTTAGTCAACAATGGCATGCTGAAAACGTTGGTTTAGGTTTAGTCAACAATGGCATGCCAATTGGAAGAGTTGGTGGAAAGAGTTGGCATGAATGCTAGGAGGAAGCTTCCTCCTTTGATGTCACGGGTGACATCAAGAGGAGGTAGTTTGATATCACCAATAACATCAAAAGGAGGTCCTTACCCCTATAAATAGATGCACTCTTTCATTTGTAGAAACCATCCCAAAAACAATACAATATATTGTTGTGAGTAGAGAGTTAAGAGAGAAATTCTCTTAAGTGTAATTGGGAAATCTCCCTTTCTTTGTAAATAATAGAAAGGCAATTGTTCTCTCTGGTGGACGTAGGATTATTTTGATCCGAACCACGTTAAATTTTGTGTTCTTTCTTTTACGTTTCCGCTAACAATTGGTATCAGAGCGACAGGATTCTATAACGATCCAAGGAGGAAGAACAAGCAAAGATGAGCTCCATGAAGTTTAAAATTGATAGATTCAATGGACGCCAGTGTTTTTGAGAGCGAGAAGCGCAAAAAAGCGACAGGGGCTCGCCTCGCTTCAAAAGCAAAGCGCAAAGCGAAGCGCACGCTTTATTGAAGTGAAGCGCAATTCTTAAAAAAATGTAGAGTAAATCTTGCAAAGACCCAATATAAATAAACAAATAACATATATATAATAGTTAATTTTATAAACTAAAAATAGATATGAAATTAATCAAATAAACTGAAAATATAACAAATATATAAACAAATCAAATAAACTGAAAATATAACAAGTATATAATAATTAATATTTTTCGGTCAAACATATAGTAATAATTAATTTTATAAACTGAAATACACATTAAACAAATCAAATAAATAGAAAAAATAACATACATACACACACATATATATACACACATATATATATACACACACATACACACACACACATACACACACACACATATATATATATATATATATATATATATGTGTGTGTGTGTGTGTGTGTGTGTGTTAACTTTCTTCAAAATACTCAAATACAACTCTCAATTTATAATAGTTTAAATTTTCCTATGTAGTCCTGTATAGTCCCTAGAGAATATTATATTTTTATATTTATAAATAATTTATATATTAAGTATATTTTTATATTTCCTTTTTTGTTATTAATGAGATGGTTTCTTGTCCTTTGTGTTAAGTTGGGGCAGACACTTGGAAATTTGTGAAAGCATGTGTCACTTTCATGTGACACCAACTGCTAAGATGTCCTTTGGCCATAGAAAGAAGGCCCATCTATTCTTTGGATTTACGAAAGTATACAAGGACATTTATTGTATAAAAGTGCAAAAGCAGGGGCAAAATGAGACATGCAAAAAATATTGCAAGTCTTTCCAATTACCAGTACAATTATGCGATGAGAATAAAGGAAATAGTCTATATTAAATTAATAAATAAGAAAAATAAGAGGGGGAACCAGCGTTGTGCAGACAGTGGACAACAAAAACTAAAAAAGAAGAAGAAGTAGAACTCCTGGAGGATGGAACCCTAGAAGAAGAAGAAGTACCTGGAATCCTACAAGCTGGAACCCTAGATGGAAGTTGCTGCTAACGTATAGTTTTTGGAAACAAGACAAAAAATATTTTTTCACTGTGGGACTTTGTTTTGTTGGGTCTGTTTCTTATAATAAAAATAAAGACCCAATTTTTTTTTTAAAAAATGACCTTCTGAACAGAAGCGAGCGCTTTTGCGCTTCTCGTTTCTGGGTCGCTTCTTGCTTTCTTGGCTGAAGCGATCGCTTCAGCTGGTCGTTTCGCTTCAGTAAAGAAAAAGCGATGGCTTCTCGCTTCGCCTCGCTTCTCGCTTAAAGCGACGAAGCGCTCGCTTTTCAAAACACTGATGGACGCAACAACTTCAACATCTGGAAGATCCAGATGATGGCGTTACTGCGGAGGGAAGGTTCAATCCATGCTATTGACGGAAAGTATAAGGATACATCCGCTCCCAACATGGAGAAGATTGAAGGGGATGCATTGAGTGCAATCCAACTATCCCTCGCACCTAACGTGCTTTGTGAAGTTAGTACAGGTACCGAAGAGACGGCCAAACAGTTATGGGAAAATCTAGAAGGGCTATACCAAGACCGATCAGTGACAACAAGAATGTTGTTACAACGGCGTCTTCACACATTTAAGATGGGGTCAGGTACTTCGTTACAAGATCATTTAGATGCGTTCAATAAACTTGTCATGGACTTACAGATTGCAGGAATTAAAAGGGACGAGGAGACGTTTGCATGTGCTTTGTTATTTTCATTGACTTCAGGATATCATGATATTGAGAATTCAATGATGTATAGCAAGGAGCCTATCAAGCTTGAGCAAGTGCGGCAAGCACTTAACTCTAGTGATGCGCGGAGACACATCGAAGGAGACAGAGATGACTAGGCAAGTGGGCTCTTTGTGAGAGGCCGAACTAGCCAACAGGGAAAGAGCAAATCAAAGTACAAAGCAAAGTCTCGTGTGAACAAGAAGAATACAGAGTGTTGGGGTTGTGGCAAGAAAGGGCACTTCGAACGAGATTGCCCAATGTCAAAGTCCAAAGAAAAAGCGAGTGCATCTACAGTTGAACAGGTACATGATTTTGATAATGATTATGTACTAACAACATCGTGTAATAATAGTAATTATGGAAAAAAATGGGTGTTAGACTCTGCTTGTACTCTGCATATGACGTTCCGAAAAGACTGGTTTAGCAGCTATGAGAAAAGTGGAGGAACCGTAGTATGGGCAATAATGCAACTTGTGCAATAGTTGGCATTGGCTCGGTTCGAGTTCACTGCCATGATGGAGTCGTGAGGACTATTACACAAGTCCGTCATGTTCCTGATCTGAAGAAGAATTTGATCTCCTTGGGTACTCTGGATGAACAAGGCTTACAGGTACATGAGCGAAGCAGGAACTATGAAGGTGACTAAAGTTTCTTTAGTCATGCTGAAAGGCAAGCTGGAGAATGGCCTTTACACATTGGCCATAAGACCATTGTTGGCTCTGCAAATGCATCTACAGTGCAGTTATCTAATGATGACAAGGCAAGATTATGGCACATGAGACTGGGTCATATGAGCGCACGTGGACTGGAGATGCTGAGCAATCGTAACCTTTTGGAAGGTGAGAAGATCAACACACTTGACTTCTGTGAGCACTGCGTTCTAGGGAAGCAGAAGAAGGTCAGCTTCAGCACTGGCAAACACAAGACAAGAGGAGTGTTAGACTACATCCATTCAGATTTATGGGGTCCCTCTAAACTTCCATTGAAGGGCGGAAAAAGGTATCTTCTCACTTTTACTGATGATTTCTTACGAAAGGTTTGGGTGTATTTTTTGAAGGCAAAAAGTGATGTTTTTGAAGCATTTAAAGAGTGGAAGGTTTTGGTTGAAAATCCAATGGAGCGGAAAATCAAGTATCTTCGCACAGACAATGGCTTGGAGTTTTGCAATGAAGAGTTTAATGAAATATGCAAGGTTCATGGGATCTCGAGACATAGGACTGTCAGGCATACCCCACAACAGAATGGAGTTGCCGAGAGAATGAACAAAACTCTTCTTGAAAAGGCTCGTTGTATGCTCATACAAGCCAAAATGTCCAAAGTATTTTAGGTTGAAGCAGTTCACACTGCTGCTCATATTGTCAATCGATCTCCAGCATCGACAATTGACTTTAAGACTCCGAATGAGGTATGGTTAGGTGAACCCTCTAACTATTCATACTTACGAGTATTTGGGTGTCCAGCTTATTATCACGTTAATGAAGGAAAGCTTGAACCAAGGGCTAAGAAGGCCATATTCGTAGGGTATGTGGATGGAGTAAAAGGGTACAAACTTTGGTGTTTGTCTTTACTCAAATTTATAGTTAATAGAGATGTCACCTTTGATGAATCCTCTATACTTGATCCCCGTAAAGTTTCCGTGGAGTTTTCAGGAAACAAGAACGAGCAGGTGGAGCCTCCGGTGGTGCTTGCCAAGGAAAAGGATCAAGAGACTCAGGTTAAAGATGAGTCGGAAGATGTAGATCTTGAAGAACTTGTTGTCAATGAACCATACACAATTGCGAAGGGGAGGGAGAAGAGGCAGACACGAGAACCGGAACGCCTTATAAATCAAGCAAACTTGATTGCATATGCGTTCGTAGCTGCACAAGAAGAGATTAAGGATCTGGAGCCCTCCTCGTATATTGAAGCAACTTCTTGCAAGGATGCTGCACAATGGCGGTTAGCCATGACGGAAGAGATGGAGTCTCTTCACAAGAATCAGACATGGGTCTTAATGAAAAGACAAAAGGGGAAGAGGACAGTTGGATGCAAGTGGATCTACAAAAAGAAAGAGGGAATTCCTAAAGTGGAAGATGCTAGGTTTAAGGCGAGATTAGTTGCAAAAGGTTTCAACCAGAAGGAGGGAATTGACTACAATGAGATTTTCTCTCCAGTCGTGAAGCATAGCTCAATTCGCGTGCTACTAGCATTGGTTGCACAATTTGACTTGGAGCTTCAACAACTTGATGTCAAAACCGCTTTCTTACACGGTGATCTAGAAGAGACAATCTATATGGATCAGCCTGAAGGTTTCTTAGCTGAAGGAAAAGAAGATCACGTATGCCAACTAAAGAAGTCTTTTGTATGGTTTGAAGCAATCCCCTAGACAGTGGTACAAGAGGTTTGATGTATTCATGACTACACATGAATTCTCAAGGAGTGCATTTGATAGCTGTGTGTATCACAAGAAGATGTCTGGTAACTCAATGATTTATTTATTGTTGTATGTTGATGATATGCTTATTGTTGCTAACAACATTACAGAGATAAATGCTTTGAAGAAACTGTTGAGTAAGGAATTTGACATGAAGGATTTAGGAGCTGCAAAGAAAATCCTTGGTATGGAGATTTCAAGAGAAGACGGTGTTGTACATCTTTCTCAGAAGAGGTATATTGAAAGGATTATCGAGAGATTCAATATGCATACGTGGAAGCCTGTAAGTACACCATTAGCTCATCATTTTAAACTTTCAGAGTTACAAATGCCTCAGTCCGAGGATGAGGTGGAGCATATGTCAAAGATCCCTTATGCCAACGCAGTTGGTAGCATTATGTATGCTATGGTATGCACACGTCCAGATATTGCTCAATCTGTAAGTGTGGTAAGTAGATACATGTCCAGCTCAGGAAAGAGGCATTGGGAAGCTGTCAAGTGGATATTGAGATATCTCAAAGGAGCTTCTAGTGTTGGTCTGACTTTTCGAAAAAGTGGTGGAGGTATTTCAATTCTTGGTTATGTGGATTCTGACTATGCAGGAGATCTTGACCGAAGAAGGTCCACAACCGGATACATCTTTACCCTCGTTGGCAGTGCCATTAGTTGGAAGTCGACTCTGCAGTCGATTGTCGCTTTGTCTACGACAGAAGCAGAATACATGGCAGCAACGGAGGCGGTGAAGGAAGCTATCTGGTTAAAAGGTTTAGTGGCGGAATTGAGTTTGGTTCAGCTGGAATCAACTCTTAGATGTGATAGTCAGAGTGCTATTCATCTAATGCAAAATCAAAGATTTCATGAGCGCACTAAACACATTGATGTCAGATTTCATTTCCTTCGAGATGTTGTTGAAGAGGGAACTATCAAGGTCGTGAAGGTTATCACGGACGATAATGCTGCAGATATGCTGACCAAGATAGTCCCGCTCGCTAAGTTTGCACACTACAAAGACTTGGCGGCGGTGTGCATCAACTGATGCAGCTCCGAAGAGAACAGTTGTTAGGTGGAGGTGGTATGTTCAACCATGGTTTGATTCTTCTTGTTTCTTACAACGGGATTGCCCAGTAAGCTTAGAAGTTTTGGCCAGAGTTGTTCACACGCACACTCGAAACGCAAACCAAGGTGGAGATTGAAAATGTTGGTTTATGTTTTAGTCAACAATGGCATGCTGAAAATGTTGGTTTAGGTTTAGTCAACAATGGTATGCCAATTGGAAGAGTTGGTGGAAAGAGTTGGCATGAATGCTAGGAGGAAGCTTCCTTCTTTGATGTCACCCATGACATCAAGAGGAGGTAGTTTGATCTCACCAATGACATCAAAAGGAGGTCCTTACCCCTATAAATAGATGCACTCTTTCATTTGTAAAAACCATCCCAAAAACAATACAATATATTGTTGTGAGTAGAGAGTTAAGAGAGAAATTCTCTTAAGTGTAATTGGGAAATCTCCCCTTTCTTTGTAAATAATAAAAATGCAATTGTTCTCTGGTGGACGTAGGATTATTTTGATCCGAACCACGTTAAATCTTGTGTTTTTTCTTTTACGTTTCCGCTAACAAAATACAACAAATATTCATGGATGATTCATCAGTACAAGGACATGATGATTTTCTCAGATAACAACAATTGTTCATGGATGATTCAACTGTACAAGGACAGAAAAGGCCCACGTGCATTGGAAAATGCAAATAAACATGTAGCCAATTAGCTTATCTCGGTGTGGAAAGGTGATTTTCCCGAGTTACAAGAAATAATCTGAAGCACGCCTAGCATGCTGAAAAAATAGTAGGAATTGGGGAAGTTATGAAGCCAAAATCAACGTAAAAGGAAAAATACCCTTCATAATAATGAACTGTTCTCTTACAATGTAAGACCTGATTCTTTGTAGCATCAACATTTCTCGTGAATAATCACCTTGAATGGGTAGAATGGTCAGTCTATCTCTCTCCACTGGAAGTTTAGATGATGGATTAGTAAGGATGATGATGTTGCTCCAAGGCATGGTCTCCTGCACGAATCAAATCCAAGTCAAATAAATTGCAACTGCAATCAACTTCTAGATAATACTGGTCAGAGTTTGCAAATTATTGCTGGCAATGAGATTTTATCACAGTACACTAATTTAGGAGTAACACGGGCACTCTGGAAGTAAAATAAGAACGTGAAATGGCAATATTTCCAGAAGGAATATCAAGGTTATCATAAGAAGATCAAAATTTAAAATTTAAAAAAATAATTTTTTTTTTTTAAAAGACCAAGCAAACTGTCACATATGTTTGTTTGCCTCCACCAAAAGTGATCAAAGCTGCCTCCAATGAGTTTAAACTAAAGGCTATTGAAGAATGCAGTTCTAATAACTTTTCATGTTTCTTAACAACCTTCTCATGTCCCATTAGTGTTTTTTTAATGTTTTGTCATGGATGTTTTTACCCTACACGTAGCCAAACACCACTAAGAAAGATGTAAGAGGCCTTACAAATAACCTTCGCCATTATTCTTCCCGATTATTTCAAAGTGCGATAGGAAGAAAACAATAACCTTTTGTGGATAATGTGGGAAGGAAACAATAACATTTCTAGGAGAAGTTTTCTAAAAGTTATTTCTGCTGATTTTTTGTCTGATTATCCATTACATATCAGCAATGTGGAGCTTATGACATCAAAGTGTACTTGAGAATTTCACCAAGTACACATTATTAATCTATGTTGTCTTGCACATGGATTTACCTGAATGAAATTAATGAAAACATTCAAGATGGCGATCGACCTCTCCACCTTGTTGTAGGAAGTGTTCCCAACTGTAACCAAATCTAGTGATTTACCATTAGCCTGCTGATCAACAGTAGTATTATACGTAGCAAAGACAGTGACGATGGAAATATTGCCTCCAGCCTTCAAATTTTTAGAAGATGCTCCAAAATGTGTCTTGTTGAGAGCTTTGTTGCCTGTCATTTAGATTAACAAAGCTTATGCATGAATATATACATAAATTAGATGGTAGACAAACTAGGAAGAAGCTAGATTTTGTGCACATTTATGCACCTAAGTCCAGAGATGCACTTCAAGAAAGCAAATTGAAAAACACTGTAATTTGAGGGAGGTTGTTGTGAGCTAGAAAGATTTAAAAAAAAAAAATATGCACGTTTAGCAAATTAAACCACTAACTAGAGCTTCTTGCTAATTGTTTATTTTATAATGAAGGTTGTGTCTGGCTACGATAGTTAGTTAGTGGCAATGTTGTGTCTTACTATCTCGCTTTTCAATGCAGGACCTTTTTATTAGCTTTCCCTTTAGCTTTGCATCTTCCTTCTACATTTCATATTTTTCCTATTTTTCCTACA
This sequence comes from Nicotiana noctiflora, assembly GCA_032618575.1. Taxonomy (NCBI): domain Eukaryota; kingdom Viridiplantae; phylum Streptophyta; class Magnoliopsida; order Solanales; family Solanaceae; genus Nicotiana; species Nicotiana noctiflora. The sequence goes on from JASVEL010007211.1 coordinate 207,288, forward strand.
ATTTATGTGGTATTACTAATATTGTCTCCTTTTTGTCTTATTATTTTCTTGAGCCGAGGGTCTTCCAGAAACAGCCTCTCTACTCCTTCGGATAGGGGTAAGGTCTGCGTACACACTACCCTTCCTAAACCCCACTAATGGGATTTTTTGTGTCCGGCTACGTGCACCTTGACTATTCCGGCAGGTACCTGCTATCTTCCACTAGCACAAGTACCTACCTAGTAACTCTGCCCACCAAAACTTAGGCAGATGGGAAGAAATCACTCAGTTTTTTGCCTCCAGTATGATTTAAACATGAAACATCATGGTTCTCCTCCCACTTAATTAACCACAAGCTGACACCCTCAAGTACACTTCTCCTAAATTATTTTTAGCAATTTAACTGGCTCAACGGGAAACCAGAGGTGCACAAGCACAAAGTTCTACAAAAGTCTAAATATCCTAGGAGCACGAGTGGATCTAGCTTGTAACCTATGGTTCATGCGAACCCAGTAGTTTTATTATTGTACAATAACTTGAGCCGCTATAGGAACCCATAAACTTCAACTTCAATTATGGATCCGCCTCTACTAGGAGGAAACTACAAAGATAGTTAATTCGAATAACAAACATTAAAGCAAAAAAAAAAAAGATGTAAACCTTGGCATTGTAGTCGATCAGGCAACCCTTGGCCAGCAGCAGGTCCTAAAACCAGATGATCAGATTTCTTGTATTGTTTCCTTTGTGGAACTTCTGCAGCTGAGTGCTGCCGTAGTTCTAAAACTGAAAACAAAAAGACAACTTTACCATTCATTATTTTTTCTAAAAGAACTAGATTAAGATATCGAAAAGGGAATTAACTAACTCAGTATTAACCTGAGAGCATGTGAACTAAAACAAAAAACAACGGCAAACATAATAGGAACGGGCGCCACCCACTGCACACTCTCTTTCCTAGCATTTCGCGAGGAGTTTGCCGGAAAACGGATTACGGTGTAATTAGCAACTCGATTTCGCCGGAGCAAGAGAATAGTTATGTCTGATTTGAAATTGGGGAGTAATCAATCGGATCCGGGTTCTCTCCAAATTTGGAATCCGGTAGAACTGATTGAGCTTTGGCTAGATCTTTTAATCTAAATTTTCTTATTTTTTTTCTCTCTTATTTTGCCAAAAATATTTCGTTTGTTTAGTTTATTTAATTTTAATTGTTTCTAGTTATTTAGAACTTGATAATTAAATATAATAGACCGTCCCAGAATCTCACACATGCTAAAAAATAGTTAAATATATCTATATTTATATCTATATCTATCTATATATTATTAAAATGAAGAAAGTTTTGTATATAATTGTGACAAATGACAGCATAAGAAAATGACATGTGTTAGTTTTAGGACAAGAAGTAGTTATTAGGAGTTATAATTAGTTATTAGGTATATTTTATTAGAATTAAAATTAAAATAATTAAATAACTTCTTTTAAGTAACTGTCATAGAATAGGAAGAAAAAGTAACAATTTATAAGTAGTGGTGTCCTAACCACATGCAAAATAAAAACCACATTTTTACGAAGTGGTTTCTATTTACGCAATAATAAAATTGAACAATAATTTTAAATTTTTGATCTTTATAGAGCATCTATATATTCTATATTCTATATTAGTAAAAGGAAGAAAGTTTGGTATAGAATTGTGATAAATGGCAGCATAAGCAAATGACACGTGTTAGTTTTAGGACAACAAGTAGTTATTAGGAGTTATAATTAGTTATTAGTTATATTTTATTAGAATTAAATTAAAATAATTAAATAAATTCTTTTAAGTAACTCTCATAAAATAGGAAGAAAAAGTAACAATTTATAAGTAGTGGTGTCCTAACCACATGCAAAATAAAAACCACATTTTTACGAAGTGGTTGTTTTATTTACGCAATAATAAAATTGAATAATAATTTTAAATTTTTTATCTTTATAGAGCAAATTTTATTTAAAATAATTAATATTTTATTTAATTATTTATTATATATAATAAAAGGAGAGGCAAAAACACATTATTAAAATAAGTGGCATAACCACAAAATTCAAGTGGCAATATTAAGATAAAATAAACTAACTTTTTAACTAAAAAACTTCTTAAATTTTGAATTAATTGATTACTCTATTTGTATTAATAAATATAGTTATATTATGATTAGCTATATAAAAAAAACAAAAATACAAAAAAAATAACTACTCATTCAAACTGGGGAGTAGTTTCACGTTGAATTTTTAAAGTTATTTTAAAATTAAAAAATAAGAAAAATTAAATTAGCTACAATAAAAAAATTAAAATATTAATAATTTAAAAAGGCATTATTAAGACAAAATAAACTACCTTTTTAATTAAAAACAACCTTCTTAAAGTTTTTAATTAATTGGTTACTCTATTTGAATTATAAATATAAATATAGTATAATAGCTATATTAAAAAACAAAAATATAAATAAAAAAATAACTACTCAATTGAATTGGGGAGCAGTTTAAAGTTGTTTTAAAGTAAAAACGAAAAAAACAAAAAAAAGTTAAATAAGTTATAGTAAAAAAGCAAAAAATTTACTAACAAAAACAATATCTATTCAAGTTGAAAATTAGTTTCAAGTTGTAGTTTTAATTTATTTAAAAATATAAAATAAAAATAAAGAAATAAATATTACCAATTCAATTGGGTGTGGTTTCAATTTGGAGTTTTAAAAAAATGAAAATTAAGAAATAAAATTTTGACAATTTAAATTGGAGAGTAGTAGTTTCTATATGTGTGAGTATATATATATATATATACACACACACACACACACACATATACATATATATATATATATATATATATATATATATATATATATATATATATATGTGTGTGTGTGTGTGTGTGTGTGTGTGTGTGGTATATACAAAAAGTGAAATAAATAATTATATGTATAACAATAAGACGCTAAGTATTGATTTTTAGAACAAAGGAGTTTTATGAAAATATAGAGCACATTTTATTTAAAATAATTAAATATTTTATTTAATTATTTATATCTATCAATCTATAATTAAAAGCAGAAGACAAAAGCCCCTCATGAACCCAAGTGGCAAAATCCGAAAAAGACACTTGGCATTTTAAGACATTGCTCCAAATTATTAGAAAGTAGAAATAGGAATTACCATTTTATAAATACCACCAACTACTCCCACTTCCTCCACTCCCCTTCCTTTTAAAAACTAATTGAATTACACATTTTTTTTTTTCAAAAATCAAGCAATAGAAACTAACAATCCTTCTATATTGTAGATGTACAAATGCATAATTCACTGCCGGATTTAAATGAAACTCCAATAATGCAAGGTAAGCATTTGAAATTCTTATTCTTATTACTTAAAGGTAAAATACAATGTTAAGATTAATGAAAATTATTATTACAAACTCTCTTACTTAAAAGCGATGCTGCAATACACAATATTGTCATTAAGTATGTTTCTATGATATATTGGTTTATCTTAAAATAATGACGTTTCTTTATATGTGGCTATATAAAACTAAATTTACTTAATTTACTTTTTTCAACAGAATTTGTTTTCCATATACCTAATAACTATTTCGTTTGTTTAGTTTATTTAATTTTAATTGTTTCTAGTTATTTAGAACTTGATAATTAAATATAATAGACCGTCCCAGAATCTCACACATGCTAAAAAATAGTTAAATATATCTATATTTATATCTATATCTATCTATATATTATTAAAATGAAGAAAGTTTTGTATAGAATTGTGATAAATGGCAGCATAAGCAAATGACACGTGTTAGTTTTAGGACAACAAGTAGTTATTAGGAGTTATAATTAGTTATTAGGTATATTTTATTAGAATTAAAATTAAAATAATTAAATAACTTCTTTTAAGTAACTGTCATAGAATAGGAAGAAAAAGTAACAATTTATAAGTAGTGGTGTCCTAACCACATGCAAAATAAAAACCACATTTTTACGAAGTGGTTTCTATTTACGCAATAATAAAATTGAACAATAATTTTAAATTTTTGATCTTTATAGAGCATCTATATATTCTATATTCTATATTAGTAAAAGGAAGAAAGTTTGGTATAGAATTGTGATAAATGGCAGCATAAGCAAATGACACGTGTTAGTTTTAGGACAACAAGTAGTTATTAGGAGTTATAATTAGTTATTAGTTATATTTTATTAGAATTAAATTAAAATAATTAAATAAATTCTTTTAAGTAACTCTCATAAAATAGGAAGAAAAAGTAACAATTTATAAGTAGTGGTGTCCTAACCACATGCAAAATAAAAACCACATTTTTACGAAGTGGTTGTTTTATTTACGCAATAATAAAATTGAATAATAATTTTAAATTTTTTATCTTTATAGAGCAAATTTTATTTAAAATAATTAATATTTTATTTAATTATTTATTATATATAATAAAAGGAGAGGCAAAAACACATTATTAAAATAAGTGGCATAACCACAAAATTCAAGTGGCAATATTAAGATAAAATAAACTAACTTTTTAACTAAAAAACTTCTTAAATTTTGAATTAATTGATTACTCTATTTGTATTAATAAATATAGTTATATTATGATTAGCTATATAAAAAAAACAAAAATACAAAAAAAATAACTACTCATTCAAACTGGGGAGTAGTTTCACGTTGAATTTTTAAAGTTATTTTAAAATTAAAAAATAAGAAAAATTAAATTAGCTACAATAAAAAAATTAAAATATTAATAATTTAAAAAGGCATTATTAAGACAAAATAAACTACCTTTTTAATTAAAAACAACCTTCTTAAAGTTTTTAATTAATTGGTTACTCTATTTGAATTATAAATATAAATATAGTATAATAGCTATATTAAAAAACAAAAATATAAATAAAAAAATAACTACTCAATTGAATTGGGGAGCAGTTTAAAGTTGTTTTAAAGTAAAAACGAAAAAAACAAAAAAAAGTTAAATAAGTTATAGTAAAAAAGCAAAAAATTTACTAACAAAAACAATATCTATTCAAGTTGAAAATTAGTTTCAAGTTGTAGTTTTAATTTATTTAAAAATATAAAATAAAAATAAAGAAATAAATATTACCAATTCAATTGGGTGTGGTTTCAATTTGGAGTTTTAAAAAAATGAAAATTAAGAAATAAAATTTTGACAATTTAAATTGGAGAGTAGTAGTTTCTATATGTGTGAGTATATATATATATATACACACACACACACACACACACACATACATATATATATATATATATATATATATATATATATATATATATATATATATATATATATATATATATATATATATATATATATATATATATATATATGTGTGTGTGTGTGTGTGTGTGTGTGTGTGTGTGTGGTATATACAAAAAGTGAAATAAATAATTATATGTATAACAATAAGACGCTAAGTATTGATTTTTAGAACAAAGGAGTTTTATGAAAATATAGAGCACATTTTATTTAAAATAATTAAATATTTTATTTAATTATTTATATCTATCAATCTATAATTAAAAGCAGAAGACAAAAGCCCCTCATGAACCCAAGTGGCAAAATCCGAAAAAGACACTTGGCATTTTAAGACATTGCTCCAAATTATTAGAAAGTAGAAATAGGAATTACCATTTTATAAATACCACCAACTACTCCCACTTCCTCCACTCCCCTTCCTTTTAAAAACTAATTGAATTACACATTTTTTTTTTTCAAAAATCAAGCAATAGAAACTAACAATCCTTCTATATTGTAGATGTACAAATGCATAATTCACTGCCGGATTTAAATGAAACTCCAATAATGCAAGGTAAGCATTTGAAATTCTTATTCTTATTACTTAAAGGTAAAATACAATGTTAAGATTAATGAAAATTATTATTACAAACTCTCTTACTTAAAAGCGATGCTGCAATACACAATATTGTCATTAAGTATGTTTCTATGATATATTGGTTTATCTTAAAATAATGACGTTTCTTTATATGTGGCTATATAAAACTAAATTTACTTAATTTACTTTTTTCAACAGAATTTGTTTTCCATTGTTTCAAGTTCTAACACCCGAAATATAGGAATTAATTTTTCCATAAAGATAGTATACTCACAAGTGAATTGCCAACTAAAATTTTTAAAGTTTACGAGTATATGTCAAAACACTTTACGTTAACGCACTGTATCATCTTGATGTGATTATGGAGATTATTGAGTTGTCTTTACCAATACTTGAATTCTGGATTCAACTTGCGCATCTCCTACTCTAATGTTTAAGAATCGTAGTAGATTAAAAATAATTAGTGTTGTACTACAACTTAGTATGTATGTATAGAGTACAAATAGAGTGTGCAACGAAGGGAAGCTTCTCTATGACAGCCTATGGATTATCAGGGGAGTAGAAGTAGGAGTACATCTTAGTATTACATCAATATACATAGGGGTGTTCATGGTTCGGTTTGGGTCGGTTGTTACCTTAAAAATAACCAAACCAATTAAGTCGGTTATTCAAATTGTAAAACCAAACCAATCCAAATTAACAAAAATTTATCGGTTTCGGTTTTTGTCGGTTTTTATCGGTTTTTCGGTTTTTTCGGTTTTTTCGGTTTTTTTAAGGTACAAAAAATTTCAAAAGAATCAAATGTTGAGACAGAGAAAAAATAGACAAGCATGGCTGCCATTGTTACTTTTTCACGTATTCTAGGAGAAAGAAGAGAGAATAAAGACAACTTATACTCATTATAGAGATAAACTTCCAAACTATAGAAAAGAAGACAATAAAACTTCCCAAGAAATCCAAAATTATGTCACTCACTACTCAACTTTATCCCATGATAAGAAATCCAGTCGTTTCTCCAATGGATGAACCAAAAACAGTTAAGTTTTTTCAAAACACAATCACAGTTAAGTTTTTTCAAAACACAATCTATATGATCGGTTTGGTTCGGTTATTTTTCGGTTTTTTTGGGTATAAAACCAAATCCAAACCAACTTTGTCGGTTTTTAAAAATTAGAAACCAAACCAAGTTAAACCACAAAAATATCGGTTTTTTTTCTCGGTTTGGTTTGGTCTTCGGGTTGGTTCGGTTTTTCGGTTTTTCGTGAACACCCCTAAATATACACTTACAAATTATACATGTAATCGGGGAGTTGTCAAATAACATAGGATATGAAGATGATCAAGAGTATCCAGGTATAACAATTATATCTTTGCACTTTTATGTTATTATTAAAGAACAATCTATATACACAAACATAGATGTATATTTTAATAATCCATCACTATTAATTTATTTAACTAATATTTTTCTTAGATGTGGATGTTGAATGTGACGAAATTTATACTGAAGGTATTTATCAAATACTCCTTTATTCACTAAACATAGTTGGATAAAATAAATCAATATTCTTTGTCTTTGACTTTATATATTATTGCAAGTATAGATTACTGGGACATAGGAGATGCTACATATGAATGTGAAAAGTACGGTGCTCTTTTTTGGTATGAAGAAAGAATCCAGAAGCATTACAAATCAAAAAAACCTATTTTCACAATGTGTTGTGATCGCGGAAAAATAAAGCTTCCAAATCTTAAGAAGTCTCCTGAAGTTTTGGATCAACTTTTATTTGGTTCAGGTTAGAGTAATTATAACTTTTATATCAATAAATTCATATCTTCTTATATTCACATTTATCATTTGCCAATGATTTTAACATAGGTCCTAAAAGTAACCATTTTCGAGAAAATATTAGGAGTTATAACTCCATCTTTTCATTTACATCAATGGGGAGTAAGGTCGATGCCTCTATCAACCAGAAAAGAGGGCCAAGAACATTCAGATTATGTGGTCAAAACTATCATCAAATTGGGAGCTTACTACCTCTTGAAGGATCTACTCCAAAATTTGCACAATTATTGTCACGACCCGGATTTCCCACCATCGGGGTCATGATGGCGCCTACTACATGGAAGCTAGGCAAGCCAAATATTAATTACATCTCCATTAATTACTAATTTCTTATTAACAACATAAAAATTACAGCGGAAGACTTAGTCAAATGTGATAAAGAAAATCCAAATCTGATATACTACCCAAGATTGGTGTCACAATACTCACGAACTTCTAAGAATAATACACATAACCGTCTGAAAGAAAATACAAGTTGTTTATCTCGATTACATGAGATAACAGAATGAAAAGCATAGATAGAAGAGACAACGGGTCCCTGCGGACGCCTGCAAGGCTACCTCGTAGTCTCAGTAGTCGAAAAATCCACAAGTCTCTACTGTCGCTGCTGCTGTCCGTAACCTGTATCTGCGCAAAAGAGCGCAGAGTGTAGTATCAGCACAACCGACCCCATGTGCTGGTAAGTGCCTGGCCTATCCCAGCGAACTAATGACAAGGCTAAGGCTAGTCACCCACCTAAACCTGTACAGTTGCAATATAGATATATATATATATATATATATATATATATATATATACAATACATTTATAAAGAAATACTCTGCTCTAAAATAACAGTCAATAACTCAAGTTATCCAGAATAATCTAATCAACAGAATAAACCTTACTTTCTTGTCTCAATTTCCTCTTTCATTTCATATCTCGTGGTAGGCGTACCACCCGCTCCCAACTATCACAGTAATTATCTCGTGTGGTAGGCGTACCACCCGCTCCCAATTATCAATAATTATATCTCGTGGTAGGCGTACCACCCGCTCCCAAATATCAATAATTATATCTCGTGGTAGGCGTACCACCCGCTCCCAAATATATCAATAATTATATCTTGTGGTAGGCGTACCACCCGCTCCCAAATATATCAATACTTATATCTCGTGGTAGGCGTACCACCCGCTCCCAAATATATCAATCGGCTACCGGCAACTATGGCCAATGCCAAGATTTTAAGTCACTTTGTGGTCGGCGTACCACACGATCCCAAATATAAAGTATATATGTTATCGGCATTTAGCTAATAAACTCTATGTCAACAATATTTATAATTACCGGTCTTAAACCAATAATTTATAATAATTTCAACAAATTACCTTCATTACCGGTATAACACCAATAACTCTTATTCAACAATTTATTCATAACTAAATTCATATTCCTACAAACTAGGATAGAACAAACACTTACCTCGAAAGTTTACGAATGATTTAATCCGTAGCAATGCCCTTTCCTTTCGAATTTGACTCCAATCCAATCGTATCTATACACAATTGATTTAATATCATCAATACTACTCAACAAACTAATTCTTAAGACCAAATACCACTTTTACAACATTCCTGCCATGAATAGTGAATTTCAACCCCGGGCCCACATGGTCGGAATTCGGGGTTAGGACCAAAATCCGGTTACCCATCCCCCCACGAGTTCATATATATAATTTATTTCAAAATCGGACCTCAATTCGAGGTCCAATTCCCCAATTTATGAAAAACCCTATTTTCTAACAAAAACAAGAATTTTTCCATGAAAATCTTTGATTTCTTATGAAAAACATGTTTAATGATGTTAGGAATTGAAAGAATTAAGTAAAAAGTGACTTACAATCGTTTTGATGAAGAAGAAATCCTTGAAGAATCGCAAATGGGTGTTTTGGTTTTGTGAAAAATGAAGAAATGACTGAAATTCGTGTTTTTCAGGTCTCCGTGTTCGCATTTGCGAACATGGGTTCGCAATTGCGAACCCCGACCAATTTCTGGATTTTGAAAAATAAGCTAAGGGTGGGAAGTTCGCATTTGCGAACTTTTCTTCGCATTTGCGAAGACAAGGCAAAACTGGGAAGTTCGCATTTGCGAACTATTGTTCGCAATTGCTAACAAAGGCTAAATATGGGGAGGTTCGCATTTGCGAACTATTGTTCGCATTTGCGAGCCCAGGCAGAATAGTGGCCAGTTCGCATTTGCGAACTATATCTCGCATTTGCGAACACAGGCACAGTAGGGTCAAGTTCGCATTTGCGAACTATTGTTCGCATTTGCGAACACAGGCACAATAGGGGGAGTTCGCATTTGCGAACCATTGTTCGCATTTGCGAACTCTGCAGAATAGTGGGGAGTTCGCATTTGCGAACTATTGTTCGCATTTGCGAACTCTGCAGACCAGTTGCGGACAGCAACTTCTAACATGAAAAATTGATCTCGTGGCCTATCCAAAGTTCACCCGAGCCCTCGGGGCTCCAAACCAAATATGCACATAACCTCAAAAACACATTATGAACTTGTTCGTGCGATCACATCGCTAATATCACCTCGTTTTCATCAAATCAAGCCTCAAATGCATGATTTTCATGCCTTTAGTTTTCAAAACTTTCAAACTTGGGACTCAAGGTCCAAAACATCTCAAACGACATCCAAATGTCATCAAACTTTACAGAAATCACATATATAATATTTAAGACTTGTACCGGGCGTCGGAACCAAAATACGAGCCCGATACCAAGGTCAATTAATTTATTTCCTTTAATAATTGTATCAAAAACAATTTCACATAAAAATTAATAACTTGGGCTCTAGGCCTCAGAATTCGACTCCGGACGCATGTCCAAGTCCCATATTTTCCTACGGACCTCTCGGGACCATCAAATCTCGAGTCCGGATCCGTTTACCAAAAATGTTGACCGAAGTCAACCATATCAATATTAATATCATTTTTATCCAAATTTCTCATAGAATTCATATTTTCTATCACAAAATTTTTCCGGCTACATGCTCGGATCGTGCACGTAAATCGAGGCAACATAGAATGAGGTTTTCAAGGCCTCGAAAGCTCGAAATGATTAATTAAATAAGTGATGACCCTTCGGGTCGTCACAATCTCCACCTCTAAAACAACCGTTCGTCCTCGAACGGACAAAAGAAAGAAGTACCCGAGTCGGGAAACAAGTGTGGGTAGCGGCTCCGTATATCGGACTCGGACTCCCGTGTCGATGCCTCGGAGGCCGACCTCTCCACCGAACACGCACGGAAGGATAACTCTTCGACCTCGACTGTCGAACTCGCCGGTCTAGAATGGCTACCGACTCCTCCTCGTAAGATAGATCATTGTCCAATTGGACAATACCGTAGTCTAACACATGTGTGGGATCACCGTGGTATCTCCGAAGCATAGATACATGAAAAACCGGATGCACGGCTGATAAGCTAGGCGACAGAGCTAGTCTGTAAGCCACCCCTCCCACTCGTCTAGAATCTCAAATGGACCAATATACCTAGGGCCGAGCTTGCCCTTCTTTCCGAACCTCATCACGCCCTTCATAGGCGACACCCGAAGCAATACTCGTTCACCAACCATGAAATCTACATCTCGCACCTTGCGATCCGCATAAGTCTTTTGCCTAGACTGAGCTGAACGCAATCTCTCCTGAATAGTCTTGACCTTATCCAAGGCCTCCTGAACTAAGTCTGTACCCAACAACCGAGCCTCTCCCGGTTCAAACCATCCAACCGGTGATCGACATCGCCTACCATACAACGCCTCATACGGAGCCATCTGGATGCTAGATTGGTAACTGTTATTGTAGGCGAACTCTGCTAATGGTAGAAACCGATCCCACGAGCCTCCGAAATCAATAACACAGGCTCGAAGCATGTCCTCGAGAATCTGAATAGTCCTCTCGGACTGGCCATCCGTCTGAGGATGAAATGCTGTACTCAACTGAACCTGGGTGCCTAACTCCCGCTGGACCGCTCTCCAGAACCGCGAGGTAAACTGCGTACCCCGATCAGAGATAATAGATACTGGCACCCCGTGGAGACGAACAATCTCCCTGATGTAAATCTCTGCTAACCTCTCCGATGAGTAGGAGACAGATACTGGAATAAAGTGTGCTGACTTGGTCAACCTATCAACAATGACCCAAATAGCATCAAATTTCCTCCGAGTCAAAGGAAGTCCAGTAACGAAATCCATAGTGATCCGCTCCCATTTCCACTCGGGAATTTCAATTCTCTAGAATACACCACCAGGTCTCTGGTGCTCATATTTCACCTGCTGACAATTTAGACACCGAGCGACATACGCAACGATATCTTTCTTCATTCTGCGCCACCAATAGTGCTGACGTAAGTCCTGGTACATCTTCGCGGCACCTGGGTAAATAGAATACCGTGAGCTGTGGGCCTCCGCTAAGATTAACTCTCGAATTCCTTCGACATTGGGCACACAAACTCGACCCTGCAATTTCAATATCCCATCATCATCTAGATTTACCTGTGTGGCACCTCCCCGCTGTACCGTATCTCTCAACTCACGCAAATGAGGATCATCAAATTGCCTCTCACGGATACGCTCTAATAAAGAAGAACGAGCGACCGTGCAGGCTAACACCCTGCTAGGCTCGAAATGTCTAGTCTCACAAACCGATTGGCTAAGGCCTGGACATCTAGAGCAAGTGGTCTCTGGCTGACTGGAATATAAGCGAGACTACCCATGCTGGCAGACTTCCTACTCAATGTATCGGCAACCACATCGGCCTTACATGGGTAATATAAAATAGTAACATCATAGTCTTTTAGCAACTCTAGCCACCTTCTCTGCCTCATATTCAACTCTTTCTGCTTAAACAAATACTGAAGACTCTTATGATCGGTGTATACTTCACATGCTACACCATACAAATAATGCCTCCGGATCTTCAATGCGTGAATAATCGCCGCCAATTCTAGATCATGCACCTGGATAGTTCTTCTCATGAATCTTCAACTGCCTCGAAGCATAGGCAATAACCTTGCCATCCTGCATTAACACCGCACCAAGCCCAATACGGGAAGCATCACAATAAACAGTATAAGGTCCCGTACCTGTGGGTAAAACCAATACCGGTGTCGTGGTCAAGGTTGTCTTGAGCTTTTGAAAGCTCGCCTCACATTCATCGGACCATTCAAATTGAACACCCTTCTGGGTCAATCTGGTCAGTGGGGTTGCAATAGAAGAAAATCCTTCTACGAATCGGCGGTAATAACCGGCTAACCCCAAGAAACTCCGAATATCTGTGGCTGATGTCGGTCTAGGCCAGCTCTTGACTGCCTCAATTTTCTTCGGATCAACCCGAATACCTGCTGCCGTCACAATATGACCCAGGAATGCAACTGAACTTAGCCAAAATTCACACTTTGAAAATTTTGCATATAGTTGGCTATCTCTCAGAGTCTGCAAGGCCACTCTGAGATGTTGCGCATGCTCCTCCTGACCGCGGGAATATATTAATATGTCATCAATGAAGACTATTACAAACAAGTCTAAATAAGGCCGGAACACCCGATTCATTAATTCCATAAAAGTCGCTGGAGCATTTGTCAACCCAAAAGACATGACCAGAAATTCATAATGTCCATACCGAGTGCGGAACGCGGTCTTAGGGACATCGGATGCCCTAATCTTCAGCTGATGATAGCCAGATCTCAAATCTATCTTTGAAAATACCTTGGCACCCTGAAGCTGGTCAAATAAATCATCAATTCGCGGAAGTGGATATTTATTTTTGATAGTCACCTTGTTTAACCGTCGATAGTCAATGCACATTCTCATCGAACCATCTTTCTTCTTTACAAATAATACAGGTGCACCCCACGGCGAAACACCGGGCCTAATGAAACCCTTTTCAAGTAAATCCTGCAACTGTTCCTTCAATTCTTTTAACTCTGGCGGAGCCATACGGTATGGGGGAATGGAAATGGGCTGAGTGCCTGGAGCCAAATCAATGCAAAAATCAATGTCCCTATCGGGCGGCATACCCGGCAAGTCTGAAGGAAATACTTCAGGAAATTCGCGAACCACAGGCACAGAGTCAATAGAAGGAACCTCAGCACTAGAATCACGGACATAGGCCAAATAAGCCAAGCATCCCTTTCCAACCATACGCCGAGCTTTAACATAAGAAATAACATTACGGCTAGTATGACCTGAAATTCCTTTCCACTCTATACGAGGCGAATTTGGCAGAGCTAAAGTCACAGTCTTGGCATGGCAATCTAAAATAGCATGATAAGGAGATAGCCAGTCCATGCCTAGTATAATATCGAAGTCCACCATATTTAGGAGTAATAAATCAGCACGGGTCTCAAGACCCTCAATTACTATAATACATGACCGATGAACTCGATCAACCACAATAGAGTCGCCTACTGGTGTAGACACATGAACAGGAACACTCAGTGGATCACCGGGCTGAATCAAGTATGGTGCAAAATAGGAAGACACATACGAATATGTAGACCCAGGGTCAAATAATGCTGATGCCTTTCTATCACAAACCAAAATAATACCTGTAATGACGGCATCAGAAGACTCAGCCTCTGGTCCGGCGGGAAGTGCATAACATCGGGGCTGTGCCCCACCACCCTGAGCAGTATCTCTAGGACGATCAGCTGCTGGCTGGTCTCTACCTCTATCGGTCCGAGCTCCACCTCTATGACCTCTACCTCCACCTCTATGTCCTCTACCTCCGCCTCTAGCCGGCTGGGCAGGCTGTGAGGGAACTGGGGCCTGAATCATGGCACGAGAACCCTGCTGGTGAGATCTATCAGAAGCTCGAGGGCAATACCTTGCAATGTGCCTAAGATCACCGCACGTAAAACAAGCCCTCGGCTGCTGAAAATGGCGAAGTGGTGGTACACTGATAGGCTGCTGATCAGAGTAGCGTGGCTGAGAATTACGATCACCTGAAGCATCATGAGAAACCTGAAGAGCTGACCGATAAGGCCTAGGAGGATGGCCTCTATCATAAAAATCTCTATCTCCAGACGAGGTACCACTGAATCTACCCGAATTACGAGATCTCTTATCCGATCCATGTCTCGCTCCCTGTGACAGAGCCATCTCGATCCGGCGGGCTGCATTAGCCGCCTCCTGAAAAGTGATTTCAGTTCATGCTCCCATAGCCATCTGTAGCCGAATTGGCTGATTCAAGCCATCAATAAACCTCCTCACTTTCTCCCGCTCTGTGGGAAGTATGATGATAGCATGACGAGCCAGGTCCACGAACCTAGTCTCGTACTGTGTGACAGACATAGAACCCTGATGAAGACGCTCAAATTGCCTGCGCATAAACTCCCGCTGAGTTGCTGGAAGGAACTTCTCCAAGAATAATTCTGCAAACTGCTCCCAAGTCAAAGATGACGATCCCGCTGGCCTGGTTAGACAATAATCTCTCCACCAAGTCTTGGCGGAACCGGATAACCGAAAAGTAGCAAAATCCACACCATTTGTCTCCACAATACCCATAGTACGGAGAACTTCGTGGCAGCTGTATAGGAAGTCCTGTGGATCCTCTGAAGGAGTGCCACTGAATGTGGTAGTAAACAGCTTGGTAAACCTGTCCAATCTCCACAACGCATCAGCAGACATGGCTGCACCATCATTAGACGGAGTTGCAATAATAGGCCGAACTGCCTCAACTGGCTGAATCACAGGATCCTGAGCCTGGGGAATTACTGGCTCCGGAGTGCGCGTAGCAGGAGTCTGATTACCTCCTCCAGCCTGAGAAGTGGCTGGTGCCACCGGTAATAAGCCTGCTCTGGTAATATGATCCATGAAACCTGCTATACGGACCAAAGCATCCTGTAGATCCGGTGAAAACACAGCTCCTCCTGGGACCTGAGCTGGGCCTACTGGAGCTGCTGGGGTTGGAACTTCCTCCTCGATATGAATATGAGGTTCTGCCACTCGTGCTGCTGCTCGGGGCTGAGCTCTGACCCTACCTTGTCCTCTAGGACGACCTCGACCTCGGCCTCTACCCCTAGCAGGAGCTGCCGCTGCTGGGACCTCGGGCTGCTGGTCAGTAGATGAGGATGCACGTGTCCTTACCATCTGCGGAAGAACAGAGTAGAAGTTCAATTAACATTCAAAAGATCAAGTCGCACGACCGGAAAGAATAAAGAGAATATTTTCCTAACTCTGTAGCCTCTGGAGGATAAATACAGACGTCTCCGTACCGATCCTTCAGACTCTACTAAGGTTGTTCGTGAGTTGTGAGACCTATGCAACCTAGTGCTTTGATACCAACTTGTCACGACCCGGATTTCCCACCATCGGGGTCATGATGGCGCCTACTAAATGGAAGCTAGGCAAGCCAAATATTAATTACATCTCCATTAATTACTAATTTCTTATTAACAACATAAAAATTACAGCGGAAGACTTAGTCAAATATGATAAAGAAAACCCAAACATGATACACTACCCAAGACTGGTGTCACAATACTCACGAACTTCTAAGAATAATACACATAATTGTCTGAAAGAAAATACAAGTTGTTTATCTCGATTACATGAGATAACATAATGAAAAGCATAGATAGAAGAGACAACGGGTCCTGCGGACGCCTGCAAGGCTACCTCGTAGTCTCAGTAGTCGAAAAATCCACAAGTCGCTACTGTCGCTGCTGCTGTCCGTAACCTGTATCTGCGCAAAAAGAGCGCAGAGTGTAGTATCAGCACAACCGACCCCATGTGCTGGTAAGTGCCTGGCCTATCCCAGCGAACTAATGACAAGGCTAAGGCCAGTCACCCACCTAAACCTGTACAGTTGCAATATAGATATATATATATATATATACAATACATTTATAAAGAAATACTCTGCTCTAAAATAACAGTCAATAACTCAAGTTATCCAGAATAATCTAATCAACAGAATAAACCTTACTTTCTTGTCTCAATTTCCTCTTTCATTTCATATCTCGTGGTAGGCGTACCACCCGCTCCCAACTATCACAGTAATTATCTCGTGTGGTAGGCGTACCACCCGCTCCCAATTATCAATAATTATATCTCGTGGTAGGCGTACCACCCGCTCCCAAATATCAATAATTATATCTCGTGGTAGGCGTACCACCCGCTCCCAAATATATCAATAATTATATCTTGTGGTAGGCGTACCACCCGCTCCCAAATATATCAATACTTATATCTCGTGGTAGGCGTACCACCCGCTCCCAAATATATCAATCGGCTACCGGCAACTATGGCCAATGCCAAGATTTTAAGTCACTTTGTGGTCGGCGTACCACACGATCCCAAATATAAAGTATATATGTTACCGGCATTTAGCCAATAAACTCTATGTCAACAATATTTATAATTACCGGTCTTAAACCAATAATTTATAATAATTTCAACAAATTACCTTCATTACCGGTATAACACCAATAACTCTTATTCAGCAATTTATTCATAACTAAATTCATATTCCTACAAACTAGGATAGAACAAACACTTACCTCGAAAGTTTACGAATGATTTAATCCGTAGCAATGCCCTTTCCTTTCGAATTTGACTCCAATCCAATCGTATCTATACACAATTGATTTAATATCATCAATACTACTCAACAAACTAATTCTTAAGACCAAATACCACTTTTACAACATTCTGCCATGAATAGTGAATTTCAACCCCGGGCCCACATGGTCGGAATTCGGGGTTAGGACCAAAATCCGGTTACCCATCCCCCCACGAGTTCATATATATAATTTGTTTCAAAATCGGACCTCAATTCGAGGTCCAATTCCCCAATTTATGAAAAACCCTATTTTCTAACAAAAACAAGAATTTTACCATGAAAATCTTTGATTTCTTATGAAAAACATGTTTAATGATGTTAGGAATTGAAAGAATTAAGTAAAAAGTGACTTACAATCGTTTTGATGAAGAAGAAATCCTTGAAGAATCGCAAATGGGTGTTTTGGTTTTGTGAAAAATGAAGAAATGACTGAAATTCGTGTTTTTCAGGTCTCTGTGTTCGCATTTGTGAACATGGGTTCGCAATTGCGAACCCCGACCAATTTCTGGATTTTGAAAAATAAGCTAAGGGTGGGAAGTTCGCATTTGCGAACTTTTCTTCGCATTTGCGAAGACAAGGCAAAACTGGGAAGTTCGCATTTGCGAACTATTGTTCGCAATTGCTAACAAAGGCTAAATATGGGGAGGTTCGCATTTGCGAACTATTGTTCGCATTTGCGAACCCAGGCAGAATAGTGGCCAGTTCGCATTTGCGAACTATATCTCGCATTTGCGAACACAGGCACAATAGGGTCAAGTTCGCATTTGCGAACTATTGTTCGCATTTGCGAACACAGGCACAATAGGGGGGAGTTCTCGCATTTGCGAACACAGGCACAATAGGGGGGAGTTCGCATTTGCGAACCATTGTTCGCATTTGCGAACTCTGCAGAATAGTGGGGAGTTCGCATTTGCGAACTCTGTAGACCAGTTGCAGACAGCAACTTCTAACATGATAAATTGATCTCGTGGCCTATCCAAAGTTCACCCGAGCCCTCGGGGCTCCAAACCAAATATGCACATAACCTCAAAAACGCATTATGAACTTGTTCGTGCGATCACATCGCCAATATCACCTCGTTTTCATCAAATCAAGCCTCAAATGCATGATTTTCATGCCTTTAGTTTTCAAAACTTTCAAACTTGGGACTCAAGGTCCAAAACATCTCAAACGACATCCAAATGTCATCAAACTTTACAGAAATCACATATATAATATTTAAGACTTGTACCGGGCGTCGGAACCAAAATACGAGCCCGATACCAAGGTCAATTAATTTATTTCCTTTAATAATTGTATCAAAAACAATTTCACATAAAAATTCATAACTTGGGCTCTAGGCCTCGGAATTCGACTCCGGACGCATGTCCAAGTCCCATATTTTCCTACGGACCTCTCGGGACCATCAAATCTCGGGTCCGGATCCGTTTACCAAAAATGTTGACCGAAGTCAACCATATCAATATTAATATCATTTTTATCCAAATTTCTCATAGAATTCATATTTTCTATCACAAAATCTTTCCGGCTACATGCTCGGATCATGCACGTAAATCGAGGCAACATAGAATGAGGTTTTCAAGGCCTCGAAGCTCGAAATGATTAATTACATAAGTGATGACCCTTTGGGTCGTCACAATTATATATATATGATACAGAGAATGAAGTTACAAATAGAATAAACGCTATCAAGTTAGCCTTATACATTTATTATATAATACTATGAAAATATTATTTAATTTAAAAACCTTTATTAATATCATATATTTTTCAGTCGTGGCCAAGATATTAATAAACTTCATGCTGAAATTGTTTCTCATCTAAAACAAATGCTTGATGACAATAATATTTTGGCAAAGACATTTAGGATGGTCAGAGATCGTTTCCAAGAGAAATATAGACGATAATGTTAAGCTCTGATTAATAGGGAAGAGAGGTACTGATGGTAGAAGATACAACCTACCAATAATACCAGAAGTAGCTGCTTTAGTTGTTGGTGATTTTGAAGTATCTGGAATTGATCGCGATATCATTATAGAAACACAATCCGGACAACTACAAAGGATAAATGAACTAAATGCTGCACATTTAGCTCTACAATATCCTTTGCTTTTTCCATATGGTGAAGATGGGTACAGAGAGGACATTCCTTTAAGTCAAGGTGATCAATCATCGAAAGGAAGGCAATGTGTAAGCATGCGAGAATTTTTCGCTTATAGAATTCAGGAAAGAAAAGATGAAGTTCCCACCATTGTCTCTTCAGGAAGATTATTTTAGCAATTTTAGTTGATGGTTATACAATGATAGAATCTTCTCGGTTGATCACTTTTCATTACCATTTCAAGTAATATTTTTTATTATTTTTAAATTTTATAATTTCCCGCACATCGTACGGGTACGGATACTAGTTTATTTAAATAAGAAGATAGTTATTCTCAATAGATGTTCTTACATGACTCTCGAGGACGATAAAAAGAAGAGAAATAATTAGTATCATATATTTTTGGAAAACTAATTCAAAACTATAGCAGGAAATCGTAATTGTTTACTATTTGGTATTTATTTAATTCATGTTCAAATAATACTTGTAATCAGAATTATTTAAAAATGGGCTTTTATTTTTCTAGTTGAAATATGTTTCGTACTATTATAAATAAAGGTATTGGCATTTATTTTATGTGTGGAAGAAATAAAAATTTGTAGAGGCCATTCAAAGGTTTGTGATAAAATATTCATTATATTCTTATAAATTACTCGATACTCTCTTTCTTATTTTGATAATATACTCAATACTCTAACAAACATAAAATTTATCGAATTAATTAGTAGGTTCAAAATAAATATTATATCTATATTATATTAATAGGAGAGTAGTGAAGCATGTGGTTAAGCCAAGTGGCAAGCTTAAAAGAAGCCACTTGGCAAATTTAAGACAACATTAAAAATTTGAATTATAAATGGAAACATAATGTAACGACCCAACCGGTCATTTTGATATACGGCGCGTCATTCAGCAGTTTGAGGCCATGAGCAACTTCATCTCAAGTATATTGACTTGTGTGTATGGTCAGAATTAAAATTCAAGAAGTTTGGAGTCAAATTTAAATAAAAATTTCTCATTTCCAAAGCTTAAAATTGAAGAAATGAACTAGGATTGGAACTTTGAGTATACGACCTCGGAATTGAGATTTGAAGGTTCCAACAAGTTCATATGATGATTTCGGACTTGGGCGTATGCCTGGATCGGGTTTTGGATAACCCGGGAGCGTTTTGGCGCATATTATGGAAGATAGCATTTTAGAAGAAATTGCATCAATTTGGCTTAAAATGCATTTTAGTGTTATTGATGTCCGTTTGGGATTCCGAGACTGGGAGTAGCTCCGTATGGTTATTCTGGATTTGGGAGCGCGATCGGAAATGAATTCGGAGGTCCGTGGGTCATTTTGGAGTCGTTTGGCTAAAGATAGAAAATTGAAGGTTTTTGAGAAAATTTGACCGGAAGTGGAAATTTTGATATCGGACTCAAAATGCAAATCTTATGGTTCGGATAGCTTCGTTAGGTGATTTGGGACTTAGGAGTGTGTCCGGAATATTTTTGTGATGACCGGTGTAGAATTAAGCTTGAATTGGCAAAGTTAGTATTTTGGCGAATTTCGGTTGATAGGTGAGATTTTGATCCGAGGGTCGAGAATGGAATTCCGAAAGTTTCTGTAGCTTCGATATATCATTTTGGACGTGTGTGCAAAATTTGAAGTCAATCGGATGCGATTTGATAGGTTTCGACATCGGAAATAGAAGTTGGAAACTTCAAAGTTCATAAAGTTTGAATCGGGGTGTAATTCTTGGTTTTAGAGTTGTTTGATGTGGTTTGAGGCCTCGAGCAAGTCCGTAATGTGTTTTGGGGTTGGTTGGTATTATTGATTGGGGTCCCGGGGCCTCGGGTGTGTTTCGGGTTGTGATCACGCTCTTATTTGATGTTTCAACCTTTGCTTCTTTGAACATAAAGGGGTACCATATTAGGTAAATGATCTCCAAATTCAGTTTTGTTTGAACCATTTGATCCGTATCGTAATTTCGGAGCCATAGCAAAAAGAATCGTCGAATTTGGACATCATATGAGGAAGTTATGCTCATTTCCGTGCCGAGGAAAAGTGCTGGTGTCTGTCAGAACCGCAGAAGCGGAATTTGACCGCGGATGCGGAACCGCAAAAGCGGAAATAGAACCGCAAAAAGCGGTCCCGCCTATGCGAAAATTATCCGCAAAAGCGAAAATGGGCCTGGTTAGTGTTTAAAACCGAGAAGTTTAGTATTTTGGGCATATCTTGAGTTCTAGAGCTCCGATTGAGGTGATTTTTGCGGTGTTGTTCTCGTCTCATCAAGGAGGTAAATATAAGAACTTTATTTTGATGTTTCTCCATGATTATTTCACTGTTAATGGAGGATTAATGGAGGGTTTGAGCCCTAGGCCTAAATTTTAGGAAATCTTTGATTTGAATGGGCAAACGGAGTCCGATTTTGATAAATTTTATATGAACGGACTCGTGTTGAGATAAGGAACCCGAATATATAACTTTCGTAATTTTTCGAGAAGCGTACCGAAAGTCGGATTTTGGCAACTTGTGGGTTTTGGTGTATTTTGAATTGTTTTGGTTGGGTAATGCCCAATTGGCCTATTTTGATGTGATTCTATTGATTTTTATCAGATACTACGCATGTGGAGGCCGACATTCGCGGCAAGAGAGTTGTCTCTTAGCGGTTTTGTACCGGAGTCGAGGTAAGTGGCTTGTCTAACCTCGTGTGGGGGAACTTTCACCCCTAGAATATTATGTGATAGTTTAAATGCCTTGTACGCGAGGTGACGGGCGTGTACATGCGCTGGTTGTTGTAACACACACCATACTTGAATTGTCCGATTAGTGATATTCCTGCTCTTAGGTGATAAAAGCGTTACGTTACCTGGTATTAGTTAGAAAAGCATGATTAGGTAGTACTTAACTGTTTAGTTGCCTAATTGCCTTATTTGTACTTCTTGATAATTATTGGCACTATTTTTCGGTGAAGTTATAGTTAAGCATAATTATTCTCTCTGTGGATTCCTTTATTGGCTGTGCTTGTGGACTGCGGGTTCGATTCCCGGAGACCCGGGGCTGTGGGTTCGATTCCCAGAGTCCCGGCGTGATATTGGTAGGGACTACGGGTTCGATTCCCGAGATCCTGAGTTATTGGTAGGGACTACGGGTTTGATTCCCGAGATCCTGAGTTATTGGTAGGGACTAAAAGCGTTACTTTACCTGGTATTAGTTAGAAAAGCATGATTAGCTAGGATTCAACATGTTTAATTGCCTAGTTGACTTACTTGAACTTCTTGATAAATAGTTGGCACTAGCTTCGGTGAAGTTGTAATTAAATATATTATACTCTCCCTGTGTGTTTTCTTGATTTGATGTGTTGGTGGACTGCGGGTTCAATTCCCGGAGATCCCAGGGCTGTGGGTTCGATTCCTAGAGACCCGGAGTGATATTTGTAGGGACTGCGGGTTCGATTCCCGAGATCTTGAGTTATTGGTAGGGACTACGGGTTCGATTCCCGAGATCCCGAGTTATTGGTAGGGACTACGGGTTCGATTCCCGAGATCCTGAGTTATTGGTAGGGACTACGGGTTCGATTCCCGGAGATCCTGAGTTATTGATTATTTATTGAGATATGGGCTGCGGTTCGATTCCCGGAGACCCAGAGGTACTGTCAATGGGACTGTGGGTTCAATTCCCACAAGTCCTGGACTTGTTGTATTGAGTTGGTTGTTTGTTGTTAGCTTAATTGTAGACAGTTGCAGTAATCATCTTAATGTTGTTATTTCGGAAATTATTATCATTTAAACTGTTTATTTTTATTATCATCAATATATTATTGTTTCTCAGTAGGGCCCTGACCTTCCTCGTCACTACTCCATCGAGGTTAGGCTTGGCACTTACCGAGTACCGCTGTGGTGTACTCATGCTACTTTTCTGCACACTTTTATTGTGCAGATCCAGGTACATCAGGACAGGCCCATACTAGGTGATTTGGCAGCGCTTTTGGAGACCTCGAGGTATGATCTGCTACGTCCGCAGATCCGGAGGCTTTCCTTCTATTCTAATAGTACTAGTTGACATTTTTCTTCATTGTGTTGTTAGATACTCTTTATACATAGAGCCACAGTTGTATATTCTCTTTTAGTCTGTGTTACCGTGGGGTTCCGGGTCTTGGTGGTGTTTTTATTCAGGGTGTTGACGGATGTATGTGTCAAGCGGCACAAATTACATACCTTTTTATGCTATTTTTCCGCTGTTTCTTATTTAAGTGTTCATAGCTTGTGTATTCCGCAACGTGTTAGGCTTACCTAGTCGTGGGGACTGGGTGCCATCACGACATGTTCACGATTGGTGAACTAGGGTCGTGACACATAATTAATGGAAGTAGTAGTTCAATTAAAAAATAACAATTAAAGAATAATTTTAATTATGTTGTTGAAAATATATTTGACATATGGTATAATTTTGTGTATAATTTAGTTATGGTATGTTTCTTTTTTTGAGAAAAAAAATCAATTCAAATTTATATTGATATTATATCTGCATAATACAAGTGTATATTACTTAGAAGTTTAAATATTTACACGGTAATCAAACATTACCATATAAGGAATAATATTATATAACCAAAAATATTCATAAATTGCTTCAAATTGAAGAAATCAAGGATGAATGAGAGTGCTGATCTAGAAATATATTTGGGCAGTGAATAATCATGCAATAATCAAGAAGCATATTATGAAAAGAATATTTTGATCAAGATCCATTCAAATATAAATACGACATGTATTAATGCTAGGGAACCAAGAATATTTTGAGTTTTCACAATTAATCTCACTTAGCGTATTTATGGATTTATGTTGATCATACTTACTACGTTATAGCTGTAGATAATTTAAATATTTCTTATATACAAAGATTTAAAAAAAAAGGCAAAATAAAATAGAGCTTCATAATCTCAAATATTAATGAAACGACCAAACACCCATCCAAAAATTGAAAAAAGAGTAAACATAAAGTTCTTAACATGAGTCTTTCATTATAGCCTAGGGAGATAGTACTAAATACCTTTCCCATTTGAAGAAACATTGTCCACAATTTTATGTGGAGCTAATTAACAATAACAGGATTTATGAACTGCATTTTTATCAAAGTGTTTAGAAAAATTATGTAATGCACCATATTAAAAGTTCTTTCCAAAAAACGTTTAATGGACCAATGTCCAAAAAATAAATAAATATAATCAATTTATTAAAAAGTTCTCTGCCATTAATTAATAATTGTTAGATTATGGTAGGTATTTTTTTTTTTTTGAGAAAGAATCAATTAATATAATTTTAAGTAAATTACACATTAATATTAAGTTGAAATAATAATTCTACATTTAGTATAAACTTTGTATATGACCATATTTGCGAACAATATACATAATATCGGTATAATTTACTTATGGTATGTATTCTTTTTTAAGGAAGAATTAATTAAATTTTTGGTAGGCTTTATGTAGATTAGTTGCTATTTTTCTTTCGTATTATTTTTTCTGTAACTTATTTTCAAAACAATGCCATTTCTTTTATAGAGAATGTTGATCACAAAAATGACAGAGGGATTGATATCGAAAATGAAGAAATTAATCCTCCTTTGTGTGATATAACGTATGGTCAGTTTCAAACATGTAATATTTATCTCTAATATAGTACATATTTTTCATGCTCGATCTCCTAAGTTTTCTCCTTTGTTGATTATTGTCGATAAACAGTTCCCCAGTCGAGGCAGAAGAGGTGTTCAACAGTAGCATATACCCAATTTGGTGCTATTTCAGGACAGATGGTATCTGAATATTTTATGCTTCAGGACTCAGTTAGGAAAAGATGGTTGTAGTAATATACTTTTCCCATTATATAAAGATGCCCCAAATACTTCTCTTATTATCTGCTTAGTAAAACATTACGTCAGGATTCTCAATGTGCTATTGCACAAGCCCCTCATTTTGATACTGGCTTGAAAATGTTCTTTCTTAACGATGTTCTGCTATTTGATTTTGTTCTCAAAATTTTATATATAGTATAACTTATGCCTGTGTTTAATTGCAATGTTTATTTCTATAAAATACACTATGAGGTCATTGATAGCTTGATAATTATATCAGTTACTTAAATGAGGAAGGATTGTTCCTTATCTGCAACACTAACTATTAGTCCAATTGTGAAGATTTAAAAGAGGATTACCCTTAAAGTTGCTGGAGGATAATGCTTCAAAAGTACCGTGCATCGCGCGGGTTTTAATACTAGTTTATATGTAATATGTTTTGTATATGTATATATAATTCGAATAAAAGAACCTTGAACTCAATGCAAATCATTTGATTTAAATATTATGCACTTCATAGAAAAATATGGAAAACTTTATAATATACCATTAGTTTATAATTGTTTACTTTTTGTATTATACTTTGTCTAATATTATTACCATGGTATAAATTGAAAAAACACATAAAATTGAACCTTCGACCTTTCATTAGTAAGGATACCACTAAAGTATAACATCTTCATCAATTCCCTCTATCACTATATGACTCAAAGAAATAATGTATAATTAGTTATTAAAATTTTCACAGTATTTAAATAACTAATTAAAATTGAATATCGCGTGAATATAATATAATTGAACCTTCGACCTTTCATTGGCAAGGATACCACTAAAGTATAGCATCTTCATCCCTCTATCACTATATGACTCAATAAATACAGTGTAATTAGTCATTTAAATTAAAAAAAAAAATATTAAAATTCAATCACAATTTCAAACTGTTATCACATGGAAATTAAATAAAACATAAATTAATTTTAAATATCACTATAAATTGTGATTTTAAAGTTGAAGCTTTCTTGGAGCGCGTTAGAAACGTAAAAAATATATTTGAGGATCATCAAATAAGGTTTTTATTTTGGCCAATTTATTACATATATACTTCCATATATGTTTCATGTTAAACTTTATTGTTCATCCAACCCATTATGTGACTTTGAACTCCTGTTAAGTACATCATACACGATTAAATGATCTCAAATGTTATTTTGCTGTAAAAATATATCGCATGTAAACATATTCACACGATATAGTTTATAAAATTGATTTGATGAGAAATAACAAATAATATGTCAAAATCTTATACGTTAAACAATCCAACTATAGATTATAAGAATTTTAGTTGACTACTTATTCTCTTTATCATGTCTTCCACCGATAAAACAAGAAAAACGACACCTTATGTCTATTGAATCCGAAACTAACACCAAAGAGTCCAAATTATCATTTTTAATAATCTCAATTTGTCAATTTTAAATATTTTCCTACTATACCCCACTATGTTACCGGTTCCTTATATACTTTTTCATTCCAATTTTACTAAAAAAATTTCTATTATTTATCTCTTTATTATTTTTAAAGTGTCATAAATAAAAGTGAAAAAGGTTGTAATAACAAAAAAAATACAATAGTAAAAGTGTTGTGGAAGACAGGTAGAACGCAAGGTAGAGGTGGTTTCACTCTTGTTTCATTAGCGTGACGTTTAATTTTTATGATCAAACACTTGATGGTATGGTTCATCATGTTAATTCATATATTATTTTCATGAAACCTTGCATGTTCAAGTCATTCTCTGATGCTTCAAGTTGAAAGAGAATCCTCGACATGTTTCAAGACTCTTAATGCAGTATTCCAAGTTTCAGAAGTTAACATTACACAAGGAGATCATGTACTTTAGAAATTATTGCTCGAGTATGCCTCTGGCAGAAGCCTTGCAGATCCCCCTTAGAATAAGATTTTTTTCAGGGTTAGGGGCTAGGGCTCCCTGAGTTTGGAATCCAAAAATTTACAAAGAATACTTTTTTTTAGGGTCAATCTTATTCACGTCAAATGAATCATTCATTGTAATATAAAGCTTTTACTACTGATAAAGTTCAACTGAGATTCACCCTTTAACTCATTATTAATTGGTTTAGCATTTATTTGCTCATATAATTTGGCGTCGTCTGTGGGAAAATTTTAGTTGAAATTATACTTCCTTCTAGATCATAAAAAAGACAACCATCTTTTCTTCGTTTGCACAAACTAACGACGGCATAAAAAGGATATGGAAGAGTGAAAGTGATAGCAAACGTCACTACCAACATTTTGAACACCATCAAGGAAGGTAGAAGGGAAGACAATGAGAACGTGACACCAAACACTATGCCCAGGCGGAGCGCTTCCACCCCCTCATGATAGTGTAGCGACTTCACGCGAAAGGGGAGCCTCTACGTCTACAGTCGAGGAAGCACCACCAGTAGTGAAAATTGCTGGAGGAGTGGCTGGCAAGCACTCTAAACAACATGCTCGACAAACCCGTTCAAAGGAAGAGTGGAAACACCACGCAAACAGACACCACTACGATCACTGGCGAGCAACCCTTCCATCAAACATGTATCATTTACAACTCTGTTGATATAGGTAATGATGCATTTGTAGCCATTCTGAAAAAAATGGAAGACGAAAATAAGGCACTCCGCGACCAGATGAGGCAACATCAAGAAAGGGTCGATAAGATACTGGGCACCCCAAAGATACTACAAAAATGAGTTGTCGGTCGGTTCATCGAACAACCGTATAGAGAGGAAGCGGCCCCACATACCATTCCCAAAACTTCAAAATGCCACCTTATCTGAAGATATATGGTGGTACTACAGACCCCGAAGATCATATTATCCATTACATTAAAAAGCAACAACATTTTAAAGGAGCAAGTACCGTCAGTGCTACTGAAAAAGTTTGGCGAAACCTTGAAGGGGGGTGACTTAACCTGGTATTCACAACTGCCGGCAGTCAATAACAACGTTCAAGGAAATGGCCGACAAGTTTGTTACCTCCCACGCAGGGGCTAAAAAGGCAGAACCTAGGGTGAAAGACATATTCGTCATCAGGTAATCGCCTAGCGAGGGACTCAGGGACTTCCTCGCCTGGTTTAACATAGTAAGAATGAGCCTACCAAATGTATCGGAAGGGATGGTGGTAGCGACTTTCCAGAATGGGTTGTACAGGGGTAGGGCGAGACCAACCGGAAAGCTACTAAGCAGGCTCATGAAATACCCTCCACCACTTGGGATGAAATCCACAATGCCTATTGCACCAAAGTGAGAGCCTACGAGGATGACCTTAAGGCTCCACTTAATGTCTAACATCGATTGAAATAGAGTTGAGAAAAGATCACCGTAACAACGGTCGAAGAGATCAACCAGTCCCCCATCTCAACCGAGAAAGACATCAGCCCTACATCAGAACAGGCGTCCCACCATCTCCTCGACATGCAGAAGGCTGCCCGGGCCGCAAACAGGGACTCAACGAAACAAAAGAGGTATGCCTCCACTCTTATTCGCTTACAATTTTTGTGTTTCCCCTTCATAGATAATGTACGCACTACAGAAGCTTGGCACAAAGATGAAATGGCCACAAAAGATGAAGTCTTACCCAAGTACTCGAAAGACGAACATCCTCTATGAATTTCACCAGGAGCAGGGTCACAAAACTAAGGACTGCATAGCTCTACGGCAAGAGGTATTAAAAATGCTAAACCAAGGACACCTGAGGGAACTGATTAGCGACCGTGGACGAGCCAACTTTGACCGCGGACGTGAACAACACTAAGGACTCCCAAAGCTACCCTTGCATGCCCATACCATCTATATGATCATCAGCGGAGGCAATGAAGCAGTGTTCAACCATGTGAAGCTCACCACTACACACAAAATGAAGCAACTGATCACTCATAAACAATATGATGACCTCGGAGATAGTATCATCTTTGATAAGTCAGATATCAACGGTTTGACTTTCCCCTATTACGATCTGTCATTAATACTTTGCGCATTTCAGATACTGATGTGAAAAGAACAATGATAGACGACGGAAGCAACGTGTATAATATCCACCCTTGAGTACTCACACAAATGAGACTCAAAGATAAGGTAGTACCGCGTTACATAACACTAATAGGTTTTAACAATGTAGTTGAGCAAACTTCTAGAGAGATAATGCTGCCCATTTTGGCCGGGGGTGTCACTCTAGAAACAACGTTCTACGTCATAAACAAGGATACAACTTACAACACCGTCATAGGGCGGCCATAGATTCATGCCATGAAAGCCATACCGTCAAGTCTATATCGAGTAATAAAGTTCCCTCCTCCATGGGGGATATTCAACATCCAAGGCGAACAATGCACTGCCCAAAAATGCTATCGCATCGGCCAAGACTACATATACACCCAACAGCTAAAAGGAATAGACCCAAAAGCATAGCAATCACCGAAGTTGGGGGTCGAACTCGACATGCAAACAAACATCATCAGAGACCCCAACATCATGGAAATCGTTGAGTCAATGATAGACTACCTCTCAGAACCAGGTAAATTTCACAAGTTTCTAATTGACAATGTCGATATTTTTGCTTTTTCTCATGCAGATATGGCACGCATCCGAATGTTGTTGCCACCTGGAAGCTGAACATCGACCCACTTGAGCTGCTCACCAACGATTCCATCAAGGAATCAAAATATCCCCAATGGGTCGTGATAAGTTGGGATTTTACCATGTTTATAATCCTACTTGCTTATGCTTTGGTTACAAATTGCTACAAAAAAATTTGTGCTTGATTGCAGGTTTGAGCGACAAAGTGACAAATGTCAAAGATCGGCTCAAAATAGAGTGAAAACTGCTCAAGTTTCAAACACTAAGTGAAATGAGGAAAAGAGGGCCTAGTGCGGACCACGCAAGAGTGAATGCGGCCGTACTAGGAGATTCAGAGACTTGCATTTTCAAGATGGACGCAACGCGAGCACAGTACTACTCACACAGTTCCCAGTCGCGCTACTCTTTCATGCGGTCCGCGGTCTGGCTCCGCGATTGCGCTACTCTTTTGCGCGGTCCGCGGAGCAGAGAATTAGAGAGTTAACATTTTGACAATTTCAAGCAATTCGGTTTGTGCTCCTTTATATGCAGCCACGCCAGCCTCCACCGCGGCCACGCTGAATTTCCATGCGGTCTGCGATCCTCGACTTCAGAGAAGCATAAACTAGAAGTCCTAGAGCCAGTGCGACCGATGTCCTTTTTGCGCGGCCCGCACTGATTTTTCTCTAATTTTTCCAGCCTAGTATAAATAGAACATTTTACCATTTTTAGGTTAAGTTTTATATTTTGAACGCAGCTGAGCTCATAAGACTCGATATTATAGCCATTTTCAGCACTTTTGCTATTTATTATTGTAGTTTCTTCTTGGTAATTAATTAATATGCTTAGTTCTTCATCTATTTCTTTAATTTCTATACCTAGCATGAGTAGCTAAACCCATTAGCTAGGGTTGTGGCTCAACCCTAGTGAGGTAATTGATGGGTATTTCCATTTAGGATTAGATTGATATTGGGTGTTTGCTATTTGGGTTGATTTTATATTTCAATTTCGAATTTGTGGCTGCAAACATAGATTCTAGCTTAGTGGGTTTGACTCTTCATGAGAAAGAGAGTTTATAACCCGAAAAATTGGCCCAACAATGAATTGGGATGGACTGATGAGAAATGATAGTCCCAATTAACGGGTTAAATCTCGAGAGAGTAATCACCCTAATTGAACCCTAGTTGCTTGATATCAAATTGGCCTACCCAATTGGTCTCGAGAGAGTCAATTGGGAAAAATCACTCTCTCTACCGAGAGGTGTGAGAGTGGGTACGTGCAACGGTTATAGCGTATGCCCTAAATATATCAATCTACCCTTAGTAACTTCTACCCATCGATTAGCCACCTAGGTAGTGTCACGACCCTAGTGCCTTTCTCTATATTAAATACAACTTAGCAATATTCTCGTAGCATAATTTAGTTTTAATCATTAGTTTTATAATAGTAGTTATAAAAATCAAAGAATACCAAAAATGTTTGAAGTGACATCAAGAGTACAAACACACCTCTAGACTAGACAAAAAATCTAACTCCACTACTAGCTCCCTGAGAAAATCGATCCCGACTTTTATTCGGGTAAAAGCTATCGCGACCCGCTCTTCCTACCTTGGTGTAGAGTTGAGTCTGAAGCGATCACTTTTTTGCACCGTTGCCGGGGAGCTTACGGTGTTGACTATCTATTTAGCTAGTTTTGTGTTTTGCTTCTCTTTCCTTCTTGTTTACAAATTTTGTTTGTGTCGATCACTTAGGTACTATGTCTTTAAATGGTAATGACCCTTTCGGCAATGACATGGCGGGGGAGGATGTTGAAGATATTGATCAAGATGAGCTTCCATTACCTCAAGCTCCACGTAGAGGTTGTCAGACCAATACAAATGACAACAACAATATTCCAGACCCTCCTCCGCCACCGCTAAGAGTGGTTCCAAGAGTCCTCCTGAATCAAGGATATGCGAGTGCCATCGTTCCTCCGTGAATCCCGGCGGGGAATATTTAAATCACAAATGTCATGTTGACCTTTCTCGAGCAAAGAGGGTATTTTAGGGGCACCTCCGACCAAAATTCTTACAAGCACTTGAAGGGGTTCGTAGACACATGCTGGGGAGCAAGCAAACAAATGTGTCCGATGATGCGTAGATTGAGGATTTTCCCATTCTCTCTTAGGGGTAAAGCGTTGGATTGGTTAGAAAGGCTCCCTAATCATTCTATCACCACATGGGATGAATTGGCGGACAAATATATTGCCAAGTTCTTTTCTCTAAGTCATATGGAGGCTCTTCGAGATGAAATTCTAGCCTTCAAGCAAGAGCCAACAGAACCTTTGCACAATATATGGGAAAGATATAGAACAATGGTGAAGGAGTGCCCCAATAACGATATGACCGAGGCAATGATACAATAAACTTTTTATCGGGGCATCAACACCACGAAACAGTGCATGTAATCCAATTAGCTGGAGGGAACTTCATGAAACTTTCTTACCAAGAGGCATGTGATATACTTGATGAAATGGCCGACACCTCTTTGGCATAGCAAAGCCGAGCAAAAGTGCCCCAAGGTGACCTCACGGTCATTCATTTTCACAAGGAATTGCACGATCATGGCCAAGCTATTGCCGAGATTACAACAACTATGAATCAATTGGCGAAGGAGAAATTGCAACAAATCCAAAACCCGCGCTAAGTCAATGCAATGGAAGGTGTTTCTATGTTGAAAAGGAGGCAAAAAGGGCAACAACAACCTCAAGGTAATTGTGAGCAATTTGACAACAACAATGATGGTGGTGGTTATTTGAATGAGTGCTATGATGAGCAAAGCAAATAATGTCAATATGTCAATAACTACCAAGGGAATCAACAATGGCGTCCCCAAGGAAATTGGGGCAATCAACAAGGTAGCGGTAATTGGAACAATAATAACCAACAACAAAGTGGTGGCAATTGGAAAAACAACAATCAAAACAATAATTGGGGTAACCAAGGGAATAATCAAGGAAACTGGAATGGGAATAATAATAATTGGAGCAATAACAACAACAATAATCAAGGAGGGTGGAATAATAGCAGAAATCAAGGCAACTGGGGGCAAGGCTTTCAAAGTCCCCCCCATGTACCAACAACTGAACAATTCAATCTCAAGAGTCTAGTTCTTCGGGTAGTGATATGGGTAGAATAGAAATGATGTTCGAACAAATGATGAAGAAGAACAAAGACTCCTATGCTCAATTGGCTTCCCATAACACTTCTATTTAGAATTTGAAGGTGCAACTTGGCCAAATTTCTCAATCGTTGAATACTCAACCTAAGGGTGCTCAACCAAGTGATACGGTAGTGAACCCGAAGGGAGATAACAATCATGTGATGGCAGTTACAACAAGAAGTGGAAGAGGCGGTGATGTGCATGCCTCGAATGAAAAGCAAGTTGTAGAGGAAGAAGTTGAGTTACATGATGATAATGTGCCTTTGAATGTTGATGATGTGGTTGAACAAAATGTGACCAATGATGTGCGGATAGATATTGATTATGAGGCCGGGGTAGAGACTCAAGATGCTGTGAACCCGTCTAGGGAACACGTGATTGACATGCCCGAGCCGGTTGTGCCAAAGGTAAGGCACCTTTGCCTAGGCCACCTCCACCTTACCCTCAATGGTTTGCAAAGCAAAAAGGTGACAATCAATTCAAAAAGTTTATCGAAATGATGAAGAGTCTTACTATCAATGTGCCGTTGGTAGAGGCACTTGAACAAATGCCGGGGTATGCAAAGTTCTTGAAGGATTTGGTAATAAAGAAGAGGTATGGAGTGTGACACAATTAAAATGATGCATCAAGTGAGTTCTATAGTGCATTCTATAGCCCCAAAACTTGAAGATCCCGGAGCTTTTACTATCCCTTGCACTATCGGTAGTGTGGAGTTTGCTAGAGCCCTTTGTGACTTGGGGGCTAGTATTAATTTGATTTCTTATTCAATTTTCAAGACTTTGGGAATCGGGAAACCTAGGCCAACCTCAATGAAACTTCAAATGGCAGATCGATCAATGAAGCGAACCATGGGCATAATTGATGATGTTCTTATCTGTGTGAATAAATTCTTATTGTCGGTCGACTTTATTATATTGGATTGTGAGGTGGATTTTGAAGTGACGATTATTCTTGGGAGACCTTTCCTATCTACAGGGAAGACCTTGGTTGATGTTGAAGCGGGAGAGTTGATATTCCGAGTGGGAGATGAGAAGGTTCCATGTTTGCAAATCAATGAGACAACCCAATAGCACGGAGGTGTGTTCATTTGTGGACATTGTCATAACTGTGATAGTGGATGACACAAGTTCCATGATAAATGTTGAACATCCTCTTGAGGCCGTGATTCTTAATATTGATGCCGATGATGATGCTAGTAGAGTGGAGTGCGTGAATGCATTACATGGTATGGGTTCATATTCATATAAGCCCAGGAAGTTATCTTTGGATCTTGAAAACCGCTAAACTCCACCAACTAAGCCATTCATTGAGGAGCCACCGGTGTTGGAGTTGAAGCCACTTCCTCCATACCTCAGGTATGAATTTTTGGGCTATAATTCAACTCTTCCTATTTTTCTTTCTTCTTGCCTTACTAACTTGAAGGTTGAGGCCACTTTGGAGGTGCTTCAAAAGCAAAAAAGGTCAATAGGATGGACTCTGGCGGACATTCGGGGGATAAGCCCCGCGTTTTGCATGCATAAAATCATCTTGGAGGAGGATGCAAGGGCTTCACTTGAACATCAAAGAAGACTAAATGAGGCGATGCAAGAAGTGGTAACACTACTACAAAAAGGACCTTTAGCGGCAATTATTTAGCGGAAATAATGCAATTGCCGCTAATAGATTCTTTAAGCGGAAATATTAGCGGCACATGGTCATTAACCACTAAAAAATATACTTTTACCGACAATAAAAATAATTGCCACTAAAAAGTACAAATTAAAATCAATTTTTATTATTTTATCTTTCCCTCCACATTCCAAAAAATAATAATCTTTCCTCCAAATTTTTTAGACAACAATCAATTATTCCCTCCAATTAGTAAATTAGAGAAAACCTAATCCCTTATTGAACAGGACGCGCCCAAAAACAGGGGAAATTATTCACGCCCAAAAATAGAGAAAATTAATCGCGCCCAAAAACTTCAAACATGAATAATCGAACAGACTTTGCAAGCCTACTTCGACCAGATTTCTATCATATTTTTCCCTTGTTGAACGGATGCAGAATCGCGCCAAATCCTACATCGAACATGATTAACAAAGTCACGACTCTTCTAGCCTACATCGATCAGGTTTTGATCAACTTTTTCCAGATATAAATCCTCTTGTTCCCCAGGAATAACTTCTTTCTTACCCAGCAAGTGCGATTTAAATCGAGTTTCTATTGGTGCTACTCGATTATGCTCAATCTTCATCGTCAGTATTCTGCCTTTAATCCGTCTCCAACTTCTCTTTTAGTGTAGGTTCAAGATTGTTGCAGAAATTTATCATCTCCTTCAATTTCTTGTCTTTTTCGCAAAAAAAAAAAATCTGCTTACCAG
This sequence comes from Nicotiana noctiflora, assembly GCA_032618575.1. Taxonomy (NCBI): domain Eukaryota; kingdom Viridiplantae; phylum Streptophyta; class Magnoliopsida; order Solanales; family Solanaceae; genus Nicotiana; species Nicotiana noctiflora. Next base: position 242,727 of record JASVEL010007211.1, read on the forward strand.
GTAAACATTTATAATTTTTGATATCCAACTATTGCGTTCTGAGATTTATAAAAGTATAGTTTTTCTGCATATGCTAAGTCATTTGTGATAATTGGATGCTGTTAAATTGATGTGCGATTGATTCAATTTATTCCTTCTATGTTCCTCTATTGTTTTATGAATTGATTCCTCCGTATATTTTCTAAGCCTACTGTAATTCTTGTGACTATTTAGAAATTATTTAACTATCGTGAATGCATATTGATTTATAGTAGTCAAATCAGTTCAAGGTGGAAATATTATATGTATTATATCAGTATGTGTGTGTGCGCACGCGTGCATGCACATATGTGTTCTCTCTGTGTGTGTATACATTATGCAGGAAGAAGAAAAATAACACTGGGACAGTTGGATGTTTCTGGGATGAAGGGGAAGAATTATTTCATTTTTCTTTCAATTATAGGTAAACAAACTATAGAAGATAAAAAGAAACGAAAAATGGATCAACATTGATTGTATTATATGAAAGAAATAACTTTCTATAAAGAAAAAATAAATGATCCATACATTAGTCTTTAAGAAAGATGTGAAGCTATATATGTAGTCTTGACTGATTACTGCATGTGAAGTGAACCAAGATATTCTAGTATGTTGAATTAGCTCCTCTAGAATATGAGTGTAGAGAGTGGCCAACCAACCGACTTCAGGATCCTGATACCTGGAGAGGTGTTGATTCATGCCAAACATATTTGCTAGTTACAATTGGACAATACTGATAAATGCTAAGTCTGTAACCCAAAATGATGTTTTTCGTAAAAGTTCTAATCTAAGTCATCTCCTAGATTGCTACAGATATTTGAAGTGCACAAATGAATTAATGTGACGACCCAAAGGGTCATCACCTATTTTCCTCACTTGTTCCGCACTTCTGAGGCCTTGAAAACCTTATTCTATGTTGCCTTGATTTACGTGCATGATCCGAGCATGTAGCCGGAAAGTTTTGTGATAGAATATGTAAATTCTATGAGAAATTTGAAGAAAAAAATATTAATATTGATATGGTTGACTTCGGTCAATATTTTTGCTAAACGGACCCGGACCCGAGATCGGACGGTCCGTAGGAAAATATGGGACTCGGACATGCGTCCGGAGTCGAATTCTGAGGCCTAGAGCCTAAGTTATGCATTTTTCTGTTAAATTGTTTTTGCTGGAATTATTAAAGGAAAATGAATTAAATGATCTTGGTATCGGGCTCGTATTTTGGTTCCGACGCCCGGTACAAGTCTTAAATATTATATATGTGCTTTTTGCAAAGTTTGGTGATATTTGGATGTCGTTTGATGTGTTTTGCACCTTTAGTTCCAAATTTGAAAGTTTTGAAAGTAAAAGAGAGATAATCATGAACTTGAGGCTTGATTTGATGAAAACGATGTTATATTGGCGATGAGATCGCACGAGCAAGTTTGTAATATGTTTTTGATGTTGTGTACATGTTTGGTTTGGAGCCCGGGGGGCTCGGGTAAAGATTTGATAAGCCGTTGGAGCAAATTCTGAAAATTTACACAGCTGGTTTTTCACCCAGCTGGTGTCTTCGCATATGCGAAGAAATTATCGCAATTGCGAAGGGGGCAGACCAAGGCTGTGTTCGCAAATGCGAAGCCTTGATCGCAATTGTGATGAATGTCCAGGGACGCTTGGGTTCGCAAATGTGAACTAAACATCGCAAATGTGAGGCCTTCAGAAGATCAGTCCATGTTCGCAAATGCGATAATCCCAGTGACCCAGCCCAGTTCGCAAATGTGAAGTTTTTCTCGCAATTGCGAGAGTCTCAGACCCAAAACCTGTAGTGTTCGCAATTGCGAACAAATGTTCGCAATTGCGATATCCGCAGCTGTGCAATTTTATACTTAAACAAATTTTCAAGCTCTTTTCTTCATTCTTTCCAAACCCAACACACCACACACGAACCCTCAAGAGCAAATTCACTCCAAAGCACTTGTAAGTCACTTTTTACTTAATTCTTTCAATTCCTAATAACATTAAACATGTTTTTCAATAGAAATCAAAGGTTTTCATGGTAGAAATTCTTGTTTTTGGGTAGAACATAGGGTTTTCATGAATTGGGTAACTGGACCTCGAATTGAGGTCCGATTTTGAAACAAATCATATATTTGAACTCGTGTAGGAATGGGTAAATGGATTTTGGTCCGAACCCCAAGTTCCGACCACGTGGGACCAGGGGCATTTTGGGAAAATTTGGGATAAACTTTGATAAAACCATTTTTAAGCATTCAAACTAAGTCATATAGTATTTATTAATGTAATGGAATCAATTGTGATTAGATTCGAGCAAGTTGAAAGCGAAAATTCGAGGTAAAGCTATAGTGGAAGGATAATTTGGACTTCAAGGCTAGAGGTAAGTGTTTGTTCTATCCTAGCTTGAGGGAATATGATTATGTGCTATGTGCTATGTGATCGAGTGCGGTGTATGGGCTGTGGTGACGAGCATCCATACACTGGCATCTAGCATGACCGTGAGTCGTTGTTGATATTCATTGTGAGAAGTTTTAAAGATGAATTATTGAACCCTCGCCGGGTTGTGGAATTATAAATTGTTTTCCCTTGCCGGGACTTATTGTAAAGTGAATTATTGTTTCCCTTGCCGGGACTTGTTGTAAAGTGGATTATTGCTTTCCCTTGCCGGGACCTTATTGTGATAATTGTTGTGTCCCTTGCCAGGACGGTTCATGATTATTGTTTTTCATTCTTTGCCCTTAACTGTGATTGTTATTTGGGTGAGGAAGAGTGATAATGCACGAAGGGTGATGCCTTGCCTTGTTTACTGATTTTGCACGAAGGTTAATGTCGTGCCTTATATTATTGATTATGCACGAAGGGTAATGCCGTGCTTTGTTATTGATTATGCACGAAGGATCATGCCGTGCCTTGTGATATTGATTATGCACGAAGGGTAATGTCGTGCCTTGTTATTGAACCATGCACGAAGGATCATGCCGTGCCATGGATGTGAGGATGAGAGTAAAAGCACGAAGGGTGATGCCGTGCACTTTTATTTGCTTATTTGGTGAGGATGAGAGTAAAAGCACGAAGGGTGATGCGGTGCAACTATTTGCTACTCCTTGTTTGATATTAACTGTTTCCCTTATACTCTGTTTTCCATTATTGGTTTAATAATTGTTGTTAACTGTTGAGCTTCCCTCTTATGATATTTCTTGTTGAATGAATTTACTTGATATTTCTTGTTTTCTTGTGGTGTACCTATATATAGAATTGCACAGGTTTATGTGAGTGTCTGGTCCTAGGCTTGTCACTGCTTCGCCGGGATAGGCCACGCACTTACCAGCACATGGGGTCGGATTGTGCTGATACTACACTTCTGTATGTTTTTGCACAGGTCCAGGTTTTGATCAAGAGCAGTAGCAGTAGAGTCTTGTGTGGGAGTTGAGCATTCCGAGACCGAGGTAGCTTGTAGGCGTCCGCATGCCCGGCGTCTCTTCCACATACTTATATTATTTGCTGTGGTCTCTTTGTTCCGAGACAGACAAATTTATGTTATTTTCCTTCAGACCTTTATGTCTAGTATTCAGTAGTAGTTCGTGAGCTGGTGACTCCACGTCTTGGGTAGAGGATTTCATTAGTATTTTACCTTGGTATTACTTATCTCTATTTTGAAAGTCTCCCGCACTTATTTAATTAATGTTATTGTTCTCGTTGATAAAAATGAGTATGAAATAATGACAAAAACAGGATAATGTTGGATTTAGTGGCTTGCCTAGCTACCACGAGTAGGCTCCATCACGATCCCGATGTTGGGGGGAAATCTGGGTCGTGACAAGTTGGTATCAGAGCTCTAGGTTACATAGGTCTCACCACTCACGAACAAGCTTGGTAGAGTTTGAGAGGTAGGTACGGATACGTCTGTACTTGTCCTCCACAGTCTATTGAGTTAGGAAAGAGTCTCTCATTTGTTCCTTCTTGTCGTGCGATTTGTTCCTCAAATACTAATTGAATTACTACTCTGTCCTTTCGCAGATGGTGAGGACACGCACTTCTTCGTCTGCTGATCAGCAGCCTGAGCCCCAGGCAGCTCCCGTGAGGGGCATGGGCCGAGGCCGTATCGTAGGCCATGGTAGGGGCAAAGCTCAGCCCCCGGTAGCTATTCCAGAGGTGGAGCCTCATATTGAGACTAGCGAGGAGGTTCCAGTCCCAGCAGCTCCAGTGGGCCCAGCTTAGGTCCCAGGAGAGGCTTTATTTACCCCGGATCTTCGGGAGGCTCTGGTCAGGATAGCGGGATTTATGGACAGCGTTGCCAGAGCGGGCTTATTACCAGCTGCACCAGCCTCTTCTCAGGATGGAGGAGGGGCCCAGACTCCTGTTACACGTGCTCCGGAGCCAGTAGCTCCTCGGCCTCAGGCACCAGTGGTTCAGCCAACTGTGGCCACTCAGTCAGGTACCACAACTCATGCCGGAGATGGATCAGCCATGACTTCTGATTCTTTATGGAGACTTGATCGGTTCTCCAATCTATTTACCACTACCTTCAGCGGTGCCACGTCAAAGGATCCTCAGGATTTCTTATTCAGTTGCCACGAGATTCTCAAGACTATAGGGATAGTGGAGTCTAATGGAGTTGACTTTTGTACATTCAGGCTTTCAGGATCCGCCAAGACTTGGTGGAGAGATTATTGTTTGACTGGACCAGCAGGGTCCCCGGCTTTATCATGGGATCAGTTTGCAGAGTTATTTCTGGAGAAGTTCCTCCATGTTACTCAGCGGGATACACTTCGGAGGCAGTTTGAGCACCTCCAGCAGGGTACTATGACTGTCACGCAGTATGAGATGAGATTTGTTGATCTGGCACGTCATGCAGTGGTGATACTCCCCACAGAGCGGGAGAGGGTCCACAGGTTTATAGATGGGCTTAACCAGCCGATTAGACTCCAGATGGCTATGGAAGTGGGGAGTGATATATCTTTTCAGGAGGCAGCTAATGTAGCACGTAGAGTTGAGATGGCTCTTGCTCGGGGAGGTGGTTATCCTTCAGACAAGAGGCCTTGTCATTCCGGCAGGTTTAGTGGATCTTCTTCTGGGGGTAGGGAATCTTTTGATAGGGGCCAGTCTTCCAGACCTTTTCATTCTGCTCTTAGGCTTCACAGGGTGGACCAGGTGATCGTGGGTTTCGTAAGCAGTATTCAGATCAGCCTCCCATTAGTGCTCAGCCTCTTGAGAGTGTTCATGGGGGCCATTCAGGCCGTCAGGGCCAGCAGCCCCATCAGCCCAAATGTTGCTACGGTTGTGGTGACCCAGGTCATCTTGTCAGGTTTTGCCCTCGAGCGATGGGCAATACTCAGCAGCAGGGTCCTCGTCCCATGATTCAGGCCCCAGCTAGCCCAGAGGCGGGGGTAGAGATCGTAGAGGTGGAGGTCGAGACCGTAGAGGTGGAGACCGTCCAGCCAGAGGTAGAGGTCAGCCAGTGGATGACCGTCTCAGAGATGTAGCTCAGAGGGGAGGTGTTGGTCCCCAATTTTATGCTTTACCAGCCAGGCCAAAGGCAGAGGCATCAGATGCCATGATTACGGGTACCATTCTTGTTGGTGACAGAGGTTCTTCCGTTTTATTTGACCCTGGGTATACATATTCATATGTGTCTTCCTAATTTGCACCGTATCTGGCTGTGCCTAGGTATGCTCTGGATATTCCAGTTTATGTGTCTACTCTAGTAGGTGACTCTATAGTAGTCGACCGGGTGCATCGTTCATGCATAGTTATATTCAGGGGTCTTGAGACCCGTGTTGATCTGTTGCTATTAGACATGGTGGATTTCGATGTCATATTGGGGATGGACCGGTTGTCCCCATACCATGCTATCTTAGATTGTCATGCCAAGACCGTGACCTTGGCCTTGTCAGAATCACCCCGACTAGAGTGGAAAGGGACCTCAAGCCACTCCGTTCGCACTGTTATTTCCTATGTTAAGGCTTGACGCATGGTCGAGAAGGGGTGTCCAGCTTATTTGGCTTATGTTCATGATTCCAGCGCGGAAGTTCCTTCCATTGATTCAGTTCCTATTGTACGGGAGTTTCCCGAGATTTTCCCTTCAGACCTGCCGGGCATGCCACCCGACAGGGATATTGATTTCTATATTGATCTGGCACCGGGCACTCAGCCTATCTCTCTTCCACCCTATCGTATGGCCCCGCCGGAGTTAAAGGAGTTAAAGGATCAGTTGCAAGACCTTCTAGAAAAGGTCTTTATTAGGCCCAGTGTTTCCCCCTGGGGAGAACCTGTGTTGTTTGTGAAGAAGAAGGATGGCTCGATGCGGATGTGTATTGATTACCGACAATTGAACAAAGTGACGATAAAGAACAAGTATCCACTGCCGATGATTGATGATTTGTTTGACCAGCTCCAGGGAGCGAGGGTGTTCTCAAAAATAGACTTGAGGTCAGGCTACCATCAGCTGAAGATCAGGGCGGCTGACATTCCTAAGACAGCCTTTTGCACTAGATACGGGTATTACAAATTCTTGGTCATGTCCTTCGGGTTGACCAATGCCCCAGCAGCATTCATGGAGTTGATGAATCGAGTATTCAGACCTTACTTAGATCTGCTCGTGATAGTCCTTATAGATGACATCCTGGTATACTCCCGCAGCCAGGAAGAGCACGAGCAGCACCTCGGAGTGGTTCTTCAGACTTTGAAGGATAATCAGCTATATGCCAAACTTTCGAAATGTGAGTTCTGGTTGAGTTCGGTGGCATTTCTGGGTCATATCGTATTAGTGGAAGGTATTCAGGTGGACCCAAAGAAGATTGAGGCAGTCCAGAATTGGCCTCGACCAGCTTTAGTGACTGAGATCCGGAGTTTCTTGGGGTTAGCAGGTTACTACTGTCGATTTGTAGAGGGGTTTTCTTCTATTGCAACCCCGATGACCAGGTTGACCTAGAAGGGTGCCCAGTTCCAGTGGTTAGATGAGTGTGAGGCAAGCTTTCAGAAGCTCAAGACAGCCTTGACTACATCACCAGTGCTGATACTACCTACGGGAGCAGGACCTTATACAGTTGACTGTGACGCATCCCGTATAGGGCTTGGAGTGGTATTGATGCAGGATGGTAAAGTTATTACTTATGCTTCGAGACAGTTGAAAATACATGAGAAGAATTATCCAGCTCATGATCTTGAGTTGGCAGCAGTGGTTCATGCCTTAAAGATATGTAGGCATTATCTATATGGTGTGACATGTGAGGTGTACACTGATCACAAAAGCCAACAGTGCTTGTTCAAGCAAAATGAGTTGAATTTACGACAGCGGAGATGGTTAGAGTTGCTGAAGGACTATGATGTCACTATCTTATATCACCCAGGTAAGGCCAATGTGGTGGCCGATGCATTGAGTAGAAAGTCTGCCAGCATGGGTAGTCTCGCATTCATTCCGGTCAGTCAAAGACCATTTGCTCTAGATGTCCAGGCCTTAGCCAACCAGTTCGTGAGACTAGACATTTCTGAGCCTCGCAGAGTGTTAGCCTGCACGGTCGCTCGTTCATCTCTATTAGAGCGGATCCGTGAGAGGCAATTTGATGATCCTTATTTGCGTGACTTGAGAGATACTGTACATCGGGGAGGTTGCCACGAAGGTAACTCTAGATGATGACGGAGTATTGAGATTTCAGGGCCGAGTTTGTGTGCCCAATGTTGAGGGGATTCACGAGTTGATCTTAGCGGAGGCCCATAGTTCACGGTATTCTTTTCACCCGGGCGCCGCGAAGATGTATCAAGATTTGAAACAACACTATTGGTGAAGCAGGATGAAGATATCGTTGCGTATGTCGCTCGGTGTCTGAATTGTCAGCACGTGAAATATGAGCACCAGAGGCCTGGTGGTGTATTCCAGAGAATCAAAATTTCTGAGTGGAAATGGGAGCGGATCACTATGGACTTCATTACTGGACTTCCCTTGACTCGGAGGACATTTGATGCTATTTGGGTCATTGTTGATAGGCTGACCAAGTCAGCACACTTCATTCCAGTATCTGTCTCCTACTCATCGGAGAGGTTAGCAGAGATTTACATCAGGGAGATTGTTCGACTTCATGGGGTGCCGGTATCTATTATCTCTGATCGGGGTACCCAGTTTACCTAGCGGTTTTGGAGAGCGGTCCAGCAGGAGTTAGGCACCCGGGTTCAGCTGAGTACAGCTTTTCATCCCCAAACGGATTGCCAGTCCGAGAGGACTATTCAAATTCTAGAGGACATGCTCCGAGCCCGTGTCATTGATTTTGGAGGCTCGTGGGACCGCTTTCTAGCATTAGCGAAGTTCGCCTACAACAACAATGATCAGTCTAGCATTCAGATGGCCCCGTATGAGGCGTTGTATGGTAGGCGGTGGCAGTCCCCAGTAGGATAGTTTGAGCCGGGAGGGGCTGGGTTATTGGGTACAGACTTAGTTCAGGAGGCCTTAGACAAGGTCAAGACTATCAGGAGAGGTTGCGTTCAGCCTAGTCCCGATAGAAGACTTATGCGGATCGTAAGGTTCGAGATGTAGATTTCATGGTCGGTGAGCGGGTATTGCTCCGAGTGTCGCCTATGAAGGGTGTGATGAGGTTCGGGAAGAAGGGAAAACTCAACCCTAGGTATATTGGTCCCATTTGAGATTCTAGACAGAGTGGGAGGGGTGGCTTACAGATTAGCTTTGCCGCCTAGCTTATCAGCCGTGCATCCAGTTTTCCATGTATCTATTCTTCGGAGATACCACGGCGATCCCACACATGTGTTAGACTTCAGTACTGTCCAATTGGACAATGATTTATCCTACGAGGAGGAGCCGGTGGCCATTCTAGACCGGCAGGTTCGACAGTTGAGGTCGAAGAGTTATCCTTCCGTGCGTGTTCAGTGGAGAGGTCAGCCTCCTGAGGCATCGACCTGGGAGTCCGAGTCCGATATACGGAGCCGCTACCCACATTTGTTCCCCGACTTAGGTACTTCCTTCTCTTGTCCGTTCGAGGACGAACAGTTGTTTTAGAGGTG